>JANSTP010328249.1:0-16265 GCA_025330745.1 Cladonema radiatum
ATAATTAAGAAACTTTACGAAACTTTATAATATGTCATTACTGTGCTTAGCTATGTTATTACAATCGATTTTAAAAATACTTTTGTGAGATTTCAAAAAAAAAAAAAAGAAGTAAAATAAAATAAAAATCAAAGAAATCAAAAAAATCAAAGATTATTCTTAACTGATTCTATGTGTTTAAAAACTCGTGTTTTAACATGAAAAGGTAGGACTACGTTTTACGTAGTCTGTAGTTTTAGGCCACTGTAAAATTTAGAAACACTCAACAAGAAACTTTCTGTACTGAAACTACAAAATAATTAAGAAACATCGAGTACTAGGGCCTTTCACTGGTTTCTTTGTATTTGTTTGTATGTACAAATGGAACCCTACTAACGGCCACCTCCTCACAATGGTCACCTTAATAAAAAAACTTTTGTTACAGGCTAAAATTTGATTTTTCAGTTTTATACAATGTTCAGTGGGTTTGTAGGGTACTTATGGTACTCAATACAGTCATTTAGGATCCGTAGGATATTCCCCTCTGAAAGTTCAACTGATTATTTAATAGAGAGTTGAGGTTTGTGCTTGTTCTGAAATAGCTACTCTCATCCAAAGATTCTGATTACTAGTCACATAAAATCAATTGATCTTTTCAAAAAAGAATAAAAGTCAAATGGTTAGACATTTTTTTATTAGCAACCGGTTTATAAGCAACCAGTACCGACTTTTCGAAGCAACTTTCAGTACCCAAACTGAAAGCAAACTTTTTTCATTAAACAACTGAAATTTCTTTTCCAATAAAAATATTTCAAAAAAATACTTGTTAACGAGAACTAAGAAATATTCTTTCTCAAGAAACAAGAATTCTAGGTCACGTATTGACTTAAAAGTCAAGGTTTACTTCTTTTGGGCACTGAGGATGATTTTACATGATATTAAAACTTGCCGCTGATTTTATGCAAGCCACTGATCAACAATTTTCAGTATTGAAATTGAAGGTTTCAGAAAAAGGTTGCTTATAAAAAATGTTTAATTCATTCGCAAATGAAAACAAACTAAAAGGATTTTTTTCACACAAACCAGTGAGACCATGACTCTACTACCAGATCGAGTTGCAGCGACTACTCAAAATATAGAATAATTAAAAAAACGAACTTTAAGTGCAAAAGTACCTTTAATCGAATTGGATGCATTTAGAAACATCTAAACTTTCTCTTAAATATTAAAACAATAATTTGACAATATTCTTACCTCTTAAATTTGTGAAATTAAAAAACAAAATTAAAAAAACAAATTCCTTGATGTTATTTGTCATGTCTTCGCTGAAAAAACAAAGTGAGAAAATGCTAAATTTAATTTGGGTATTCATATCAGAAATAGTTTGTGGAATTAATCTTTAATACATTTTATGAAGTAGTGAATCGAAAATCATGACCACAACTGAATTTCCTTACGTCCCTAGACGAACACCGGTTCTTTTTCAAACAAAAACACGATGCAAAATTGTCACGATTCAAAATTGACATGCAAACATCGAAATTCAGAGTCTAGTGGTATAAGGAAGTCCTCAGACCACGAATACCGTACATCATAGTCATAGCGTACTTAGGTACTTACGACTACCAAGGGTATAATTTTTTGCAAACACAAAATATTGTGGAACAAATCTTTGTGATTGACCAGTCAAAAAAGTTGTAAAATTGCGGAAATAACTTTTGCAGTTTCAGTATTTTGAAGATTTTTTTCTTTATATAGGGTGTGTCAAAAAAAAAAAAAAACAAGCATGGATGATTTTGAAATATTTTCACTAATACTGCTTTTTGATTGCTGAAGTTTTACAGTGTTGAACTATCATAATTCCATAAAATTTGTGTTCACGTGATCTTGTTTTTTTCCATATATGGTAATAATAAAAAAAACTTCAATCGAAAATTGCTGAGGCGGTGAAATTTAATAATCAAAATAAAAAATAGTTTCTCGTCTTTTTTGATGCTGTAGATAGAGAAAACAAAGTATTTTTTTAATAATTAGCGGTTATGCAGCTGTTAATTTTTATTATTTATCATTAATGCTCTTAATTATTTTAAAATAACCAAAACCTTGAAACATCGTAACTTTATAGCGAAATCGTCTCTGAAGCTGAAACTTGCAGCTATGGTCTGGAGGTGAAGACACGTTTCTGTTTAAATTTTAAGAAGAAAATTCTTGTTGTTTTTAACAGTTTTATTTCATAATGCTAACAAACAATTTTTTTTTGGCTTTTCAGTCTTCACAAGCAAAAACGACTTAACAAGAAAAAGCATTATTCAAATCATTTTAACTTCGCCGTTCTTGTTTTAACTTGTTTTGCTCGGAGGATTTCTGCTAAAAAGTACCACTACTTCCTTCAGAAGTTATTAAGTTCCCAATATTACTCTCATTTACTTTTTAAACTTTATTGTTTCCTATAGTGATATATTATAACTTCTAAGAAGTGTCAAAAGCTTTTAAAATATGTTTGAATTAAATCTTGCACTGCTTTAACTGACATGAAGCCTATTAATAGTAAAGTCAGAACGGTGTCTACGTCATCCTTTTGCAATTACATGCCTTTTTATTTTCATTCAAATTATCAGGCACGTCACAATTATCTAGGATATCTGGAGCAGGGCTTAGCAAGAGTTTAGCGGTGGGCCGCTCTTGTTAAGCTTTCTCTTAATGGATCTAAGTCTAACTTTATAGTTTTTACTAGCAAGAAAAATTGCGACATCAGATTACATCTACAGACCAACAATGGTGCATTAAAAATGTTTTGATTTTTATAATGACATTAAACTTGATTGGTCTCACTATATTTCTCGTGTCATAGGTAAGTGAATAGTAATGTAAAAGTAATGAATAATTTTTTAATTGTGCAGTAGTTTGCATTTTTCAGTTTAAAGAAGCATTAGTACTTTCTTACCGGTATTTGTAATCTTCGGGTCTCGGGTGTCAGGACTATTTGTCGGGTCACGTGTAAAAGTGTCGATTCGTGTCGCACTAGTGTCGATTCGTGTCGCATTTGTGTTGATTCGTGTCGACTTGTGTTCCACTCGTGTCGACTTGTGTTGCACTCATGTCGAGTCTTGTTTCCATTCGTGTAGCTTTTTAGACTAGATCGAAGTTGATACGAACTTATCATAAAACTTCATCATGCTCAAGTTACTTGTTTAAAAGCTTATTTGTTTCCTTTTCATGCTCAAATTTCCATTGAAAGCGTGAAATAGTGTTGAATAAACGAGAACCGATGAACCAATGCATAAACGAGAAAGTTTATATTGGCAAGCCTTTATTATGCAAGAATTTATTCTTAGGAAACAAATTAAAATTAGAAAATGTGTAGATATAACAAAAGACTCTACTTTGCTTATGGTGTAAACATTGTAGCTACTCAAAGATACAACATGATACGTTGGAGTTCTGAAACACTTCCTATTCCGATATAAGATATGTTAATTTTATAGAGATGTAAAATGATGAAACAAAGATCTTTGAAAGATATTTTAACTTGCAAAAATCTACGATTTTGGTGCAGTAAGTTTTATAAAGCTTGACAACAAGACTAACAATCCAAAACATGTGTTAGAGCCTTGGTACAAGCATAGGGTCGAGCAGCGATCTAGGATTGCGTCAGCAGGTAGTTTATATAATAAAAGCGTAGAGTGGGAATGCTAACGCTAAAGGGGGAGAATATACGCAAGCCGATTGGCTAAAAGAGCAAATTAAGGATTTCTATTGGATAAAAATAATTAAAGAAAAACAAACGATCAGAAAACGTCAAAACATTTTTGAGAGAATCCACTCCAATGTTCCTGACCGGCGTTTTCCCTATGAAACTTCCCGTATAGAATACAAGGAAAAATTGTTATGGAGAAAATTTTCTCTAACTTCACCTGCACTTTGCCTTTAGTGACCAAACTTGGTACACATAAGCCAAAAATGGTCCTGCATATTTTGGGCCCGATTTTGACAGTTTGTTGCTATGAAAATGACTTATGGCATCCTTAGAAGTTCAATTTTCAAAATTTTCTATAACTTCACCTATACTTTGCCTTTAGTGACCAAACTTGGTACACATATACATCAAATAATTCCGAAAATTTTTAGGGCAATTCTGACGGTTGATTGCTGTGGTAACGGCCTATGACGTCATTAGAAGGTGCATTTTGGAAAACTTTTATAAGTTCTTCTGCACTTTGCCTTTAGTAACCAAAATTGCTACACATACTCCCCAAATGGTTGTAAAGATTTTTACGCCTATTTACGCAACGGCCTATGACGTCATTGCATGGAAATTTTTTGAAATGTTTTATAACTTTACCTATACTTTGACTTCAGTGACTATAAGTGGTAAACATGTGCCTACAATATTTCTGAACGTTTTTAGCCTAATTTTGATGCTTGGTTGCTATGGCAACTGCCTATCATTTACTTTTTTTCCTCACCTTTTTAAAGAACAGAAAGCACATCGTAAGCAAGAGATCGCGTAGCTTACTTTTACTTGATATGCGCTAGCAGGATTAAACGATGCATCAGCGTCGTGCGATGCTTTTTTTAGAAGAGGGATCTATTTTTTAAGACTGTTAACATTGTAACGATCTATGATTTTAAAAGTGCGGTAACTTCTATAAAAAAAACTTGATAACAAGACCAATAATCTAAAACATGTCTTAGAGATTTTAGAATATTTATATAGGTATAGGATCGCGCAGGGATCTGGGACTGCGATAGCAGGCCATTCGACTCTTCAGCGTCGTGCGACGCTGCGTGCAGCTAGCTAGTAATGGACTAAATTGTAATTGTGAGTTCTAGCATTATTCAGACTACAGATAAAAATAGATCTCCCAGACCATTGTGCATATACGCTTCATACTTTATGGTACTTTAGATAGTTTCCATTAGACAGCCTACAGTTGAAAATAACATTAAAGTCGGCGGACAACTGAGATGCAGGAAAAATTGGATGTAGATAAAATCAACTGACGGACTGAAAATACTTATTTTGTCGGACTACTGAAATGTCGGGCAAATGAGTTGTTGAACTCTCTCTGACCCTTGAGCCTAGTTGCTTATAAAAAAGAGTGTATTTAAAACAGAGTCATGAGTGTTCTAATGTTCTAGCTAATAACGTAGAATATTGAAGAGTTGAATTACCATATTATTACAACCAACTTTTTAACTATTGTCACACTGATACTTTTAATAAATACAATATTTTTAAAGTTTATTATATGTTTTCTGTTTACAAACTATGAAATTATTATAAAATCCTCCTCGTTCATTGGCTTATTTTGCCTTGTATACCGCTACATCTTTTTTTCTTCTGCTGTACAAAGAAATGGTGCGTAGAAACAAAAGGTTTCTAGTGACAAGGAGGCTAGTGGTTAAGCAAAATAGATTTCCCATATTGACCCGTTCTGTCGACCATCATGGATACTACTATCACATGCTAAACGTTTTATATCAAACGCTAACTTACTCTGGATTAAGTACGTAAAGTAAAGTTTTTCTGCTGCAGCAGCTTTAGAATGTCCCAACGTACCTGGGAGGTGCTTAAGGCCTAGCTTATCAACACTTTTACCAACTTGAGAATTGTCTTCTGGAAATAAATGAAATGTGTATTTAGCTGGCACTTTTGAAGGGTGGAGTTTACTTCTAAAATATTGAAACAAATTTTTTTTGCGTTTACTCGGATGATAAGTGCGTATGTGTATTGTAGCGCCGTTTCTTGTTTTACAATAAAATCGGACGTTATAACCAACACCAAATGCTGTAAGAAGCCCCAATATGGATGAGTCTGTTGATGATAAGTGCTTTGAATAATTCGATGATACCACATCAAATATATTTTCGCTGACTGGTATTTTTGTGGGATTGTAAGGTGATTCAGGGAACTTTGTTCTGGACACTAACATCCATGATTCTAGAAAAAATGAATATAGAAGGTGAAATTTTTATATGCGCTTGCATTTAAATACAATAAATTCTCGATATTACGAAACCCCGACATAACGAGTCCTCGACATTACGAACTAAATTTTATGCCCTTTCGGGGACAAAAGTTCGCATTTTCCAATTCGATATAACGAACTCTCTGCTTAACGAACAATATGTCTCATGGGGATTCGTTATATCGAGAGTCCACTGTAATCAATATCTCTGCTTTATTCACAAATTTGATATAACCATTGAGTTCGCCTGACTAAACCAGACCACCATGTTAAAAATATTCTTTTCTTGAAACGATAAATGAAAATTCATTTTCACACCCCTGTCTCAGTGGCCCGGTGAGGTGCCCAAAGCTCACCGGGCTGGCAACGTTTTAAGAAAGTTGACCGGGCTTTCGAAAACTGGGAAATTTTCCAACGGGCCCACACTTTAGAATAGCCCGGCCGGGTAAAATTGATAATATTTTTAGCGGGCCCGGGTAATTTTTAGGGTAATTTTGGCCGGGGTGCCTGAAATTTCCAATTTTGACCGGGCCGGCGTTTTTTCAAAAAAAAATTACCAGGCTGCTAAAATTGGGCCCCAATATACACCGGGCCAGACACTGTTCTGGGCCTCACCGGGCCACTGAGTCAGGGGTGTATTTTCATTGACTTTTTAACGTTCGTTAAAAGAATTATGAACCTATAGTAAATTTAAAGAAATTTTAACAAATTTTCAATTTTCTGAAAATAAAAAGAAACATTGGTCCTCAATTTGTTTTTAAATTTCAATTTTACTGACCGTATCCTCACAGTTAAAAGCTTAGTGGTCTGCAATCATAGACAAAAATACTGTAGACAATGAGTAAATTCTGCCAGTTTTTGGATTTTCCATTTTCTATCAACGTGGATTTTTTCAGACAAAAAGTTGGAAAACTCGAATTTTTGGCGATTCCCCAATCAAAGCGCCTTAATGAGTTGGGAAACTACCCAAAAAGGGCGTTAGTTGGTTTTCACCCTTTCACCCAAGGCTCAAGGCTCATATAGATAAATCGCGCAATAAATAGCTGTTAAACAGGGTATCCAAATTTCGCACATCATATCGCTTGTGGTGTCAATGTTTACAGGAAAGATTTGAAAAAGTCTACAATATTTTGATCATGATTGTGGTTTAGGCAGCCGAACAGGCTCTAATTAATGCAAACGCAACTTTGATATACTAAATCCGCACTACACATATGGCTCCATTCTGCAATCAATTCGACACCTCCCTCCCACCTTTACTCCGACCCCTCCATTCGTTAAGCAAATTCACTCTGTTTGTTCTTATTGATGCCCCTTCCAGATTTTTCAGCACTTTTGAACTCTTTTGAGCAAATCGCTATAGGGGTCTGTTTTCTAATTAGTTTTTCTGTTAGACGGATTTTCGATAGTTTTATGCCACGTAGCAAATGGTGCGAGTAATCTTAGATTTTCTTGTTTAGTATTTCTTATATTATACACCTCAATAACTCTCAAAAAACTACACCACTGACTGTTTTGTGATGTTGGATTTTAAATGACCTTAAGAAAACTTAACCTGTTGACAGATTCGATAATTTTTCATTTCTTAAATTTTTTAGTTTGTCAAGTTATATTATCGAAAGGAACAAGATTAACTAAAACATACCGCTTGAATTTTGCTAATGAGTCTTAACTAAACCTGATTTACAGAAAATATTAGGAAAATGTTACAAAGACTAGAAATAATTAGCTGACTTAGGCTACTGAATAAATCTGTCGGACGGATCTGCCGGACCGATCTATCTGACCACTGAAAACAAAAGTTGCTTAATAGACCTCAAACCTTATATTCCGAATCCAGAGAATGCCTACTTTTCATTTCAACAAGCTTAATGTAGTATACTCTACTACTCGAAGTCTAATCAAAGTCTACCTGAAGTAATCCGTCCCACAGTTTTCTGACCTTTTGGAACGTTTATCTTTATGATATATAGAGCAATACTATCATGTAATAAATGAATAATATGGAAATGTATACTCATTTTTACAAGGGCTAGTTGTAGAACCATATTAAATGTAAGCAGGCACCTTACTCTTCGGTTTCATTAGCATGAAGTGAGCGCAAGTGCTTTTAAATTGTACGAGAGAATCAAAATTATGGTATGCGTGTCCTCGTTGCAGTTTAGCGGCATATATTTAAGTAAAACCAGGTTCTTTACCGTTCAATAGAAAAAGAAATCAACTTCGAGTTCGAGTAAACATAATTGTTTATAGGACTCAAAAGCGGAAGAAATTAGTTTAACTCGTTTTCCCGTTGCGTAGGTTCTAGAAACTGACTAGAGCTAGTAGCCTTGTTGTCATGAATAATAAAGGTTACTTTTAAGCAACCACCAATTGAGGTTTGTTGAAAAAGATAAACAACAAAATTAATATTTTGAAATTACCTTCATCTGTCTCCGTATCACAGTACACTTTACCAGACATCTGTTTATTATCTCTGATATAGTATATCCCAGATTTCAGTGAGGGACAGTATTTCTTAAGTTTTTGACAGTTTCTCATTCCTGTGACTTCTGTTCGTCCAACTGAAAGAAAGTTAAGTAACGATACTCAGATAAAATATTGGTCAATCGCTGGAGAAATAATAATTAGATATTGCACTACATACCAAGGGGAAAATAGCACTATTTTATGTTAGAGTAACATACCACAAAAACTTACCTATTTTCTCCGTTAATTTGATAGTTTTTAATTTTTATTTTAGTTTTTAATTTTCCAGTACTGTGGACTCAAAGATTTAGACATAAAGATTTACTCTATCATATAGGCTTTCACCACTTGGAGAAACAAGATTTTTATGGCCAATATAAACTGATCAATAATTTTCAGTACTGTAATTACAAAATTAAAGAAGAAACTTTGAGTATTGACTGACCTTAAGTTGCTTATAAAAAATTTGCATAATTATCAAAGTGATCTCCCAAGAACTGAATGATTTATTGTTGAATTGTAGAAGATTGTTGCCTTGGGTTGGGTCAACTGCACGGTGATGGAAAACTTAAGCTCAAACCATTCTTTGACAAATATTTTTATCCGATATCTTTTAAAAAAACGAAACCAAAAGAAAAAGCGTCTGTAAAGCAAGCCACGGTTTTAATGTACTTTACATCTCATAGACTATAGCATTTCCGGCACCAATGCTCTACTGACTTGAGCTATCCAACCATATAGCGAGCTTATTTATAGCTTTTTTGAAAAAGACCTGTATAGACCTTTGATATAAAATTTCAATAAACAGTAAATTTTTAGTTAACAATATTTTGACAAAATATTCAACTTACCGAATTGAGCACAAGAACTTGAACGTGGCTGAAAATCGAGAACATATATTTCATATTTATATTTTATTTAAGTATATTTTATATATCGTTTTTTGATGCTAGGTTCGATGCGTAAATATTAAATTGAAAATATTTTTTGATTTTGTTGCCCTGCCTGTTGTTTTTGTGATCATTGTTGTTGTTATTATCATTGTTGTAGTTATTGTGGTTGTTGTTGTTATTGTTGCTGTTGCTGCCATTGTTGTTGTTGTTGTTGTTGTTGTTGTTGCTGTTGTTGTTGTTGTTGTTGTTGTCGTTGCAGTTGTTGTTATTATTGTTGCTGTGGTTGTTGTTGTTGTTGTAGTAGTTGTTGCCATTGTTGTTGCTGTTGTCGTTAATGTTGTCATTGTTGTTGCTGTAGTTATTGTTGTTGCTGTTATTGTTGCTGTTTTTGTTGTTTTTGTTTTTGTTGTTCTTTTTGTTGTTGTTGTTGCAGTTGTCATCATTGTTGCTATCGTTGTACTTGATACTTTTGTTATTGATTTTGTTGTTTGCTGTTGTTATTGTTTATTATCATTGTTGTTATTGGTGTTGCTGCTGTAGTCATTGCTGCTGCTGTTGCTGTTTTTGACGTGCTGTTTTTGGAAGTGTGTAGTTGCATTGTTTTTATTCTCTAAATTAGCTACAAAGGGGTAGCTCTAAGATAAGTTTACCGATAAGGTAACAAAACCACTAAATTTAAAAATCAGCATATAAGGTCTTATGAATCTGCCTAGTTAGACTTCTTGAAAATCTCTGAATAATACCTTACCAAAGATATTCGAAATGCGGATATATCTATTCCAAGATAATCGACTGAAAGAAAAAACACATTTCAATTTTATTCGTAGAATAGAAGACTACATCTTGAAAGACAACCCATTTAGTCTTACATTTATAGGTGAAATTATGAGACTCAACAATTCTCTCATTCTCCGCAATATCAGAGCGGTTCGTTATATTGGCGATGGTAAAGTTTCTCTTTGACAATACACTTTCAAATGCGTCTTTACTGATTGTGAACACTTTTCCCGATGACTGAATTGAGATAAAGTTTTCTGTGAATTTTTCTTTGAAAAACCACTTGTCTGTGTATTGATCAAATCCTTTTAATTGCGCTCGACTGTTGACATTGTTCAATACTGGAAAGAAGGAGAATAATAAAAAGAAAAAGAAAATAGATAAATATTTTTTGTTCTTCTTCTTTTTGTCACTGTTTTCAGTGTTGTTTGTGGTGTCGTTATTATTTTTGCTACTGTTGTTGTTGTTGTTGTTGTTGTTATTGCTGTTGTTGTTGTTGTTATTGCTGTTGTTGTTGCTGTAGTTGTTGTTGTTGTTATTGCTGTTGTTGTTGCTGTAGCTGTTGTTGTTGTTGTTGCTGTTGTTGTTGCTGTTGCTGTTGCTGTTGTAGTTGTTGTTATTGCTGTTGTTGTTGTTGTTGTTGTTGTTGTTCTTGTTGTTCTTGTTGTTGTTACTATTTTATTGCTGTAGTTGTTTTTTTCGTTTTTATTGTTGATTTTGCTCTAATAAATCTTATTTTTCTTGTTGTTTTTTCTCTTTTTGTGTTAGTTGTTGCAGTTATAATAGAACTAGTAATAATAGTAGCAATAATAGTAATAGTAGTAGTAGTAGTAGCAGCAGCAGTAGCAGCAGTAGTAGTAGCAGAAATTACAGTTGATGCTGAGGTATTTGCTGTTGAAGTTATGGTCTTGCCGTTGATGAAGAACTTACAATCCCACCTTTCACATAGACATTTTCGTTTTCCAGATACGCTTTGATACAGCCATGCCTTTCTCTAAAATCATAAACAAAAAAATATGTTTAAAAGTTTCAATCAAGCTGAATAGCCCAGTCAACACAAGGCGTCGTTATTATTAACCACTTGACTAGATCTAAAGGTTTTGTTATATATCAAAAAACCTATACGTATATCGCTATTCGCTAAAACTTTTATTGTCCATTTTGCCAAGGATATTTAAGGCGTCAAAAATATAAAAATTATATTCTCTCCCTTTTCTCACATTTGCAGCTCTAAGACACCGACTAGGAACTAGGAACTGCAGTAATGCTTCGAATAGACGCCATGGGCGTTAATAAACTTCTTGATTTTTCGGTAGTTTCAGAAAATCTAGAATATTTCCTTACCCTTCACTAGCACAAGATTGTATTGTATTTTTGTCCATAGCGAATGAAGAAACTTTTGCATCGAAAGTAATAATGTTTCCCATCTTTCTTTCTAAAGAAAAATGAATTTTTATGTAACATGTATATGACTGCAAAATTATGAAAAGTAAAATTTCACACCCGTCAGTTGTCACAATTATTTCTTAGGAGTTACTAAAATGAATGTTGCAACAAGTAATATACTGTAAGTGAAAAGGCATGTTATCTTTGTACCCACCAAAGCTTCCAGGAATCATATGAAAGACGCCTTCGGAAGCAAGCGCAATAGACAGGGAATTTCTTGGAAAAAACTAGCCTCGAGGGTGACCAAAAATGTTTTAGCCGTTTTGTACTATCTTCATGATACAGTTTTGAAAACCGTCGAGGGTTTTTTTTCTCAACCTCAAATTGGGCCCAAAATGTGCCCAATTTTGGGCCCCGGTCGGTGGAAAATTTTTTCTCTCAAAAATAAAATTTTTTTATACCGTTGGAAAGTACATTAAAAACTGATCAAAAAACATAAAAACACTTATATCTAAACATGACTGTGAGTCGAGATGTGAGGCTTCAAAGTTTTTATATGACTTCATTCCTTATATTCGAAAAGGCATATTTGACGTCACTTTTGTCTTAAAATATTGGCAAGTAGATGCATATAATGTTTATAAAATATAGGCCAGTGAATCTTTTTATGCTTTTGTGATGCCCAACATTATCCAATAGATTCTACGAAATTTCTCATTGTATCGTTAATATTTTATAATATATACCATAAAATTTTGTACCCAGGACTGTACGTTTCAAATTTATATGTCATTTAATAAAGACAAGACAAACGTTTTGCAGCATTTTCTACTTACTTATCGCCAGTGAAACCTATCAATGAGTGCTTTTATTTATCTATTAACGCTTTTTTACAGGGGAAAAAATAGTCTACAGTCAGGAATCCCTTTTCGGCTGTGAAGATCTTTTAATCCGTCCTGAGGAAAAATCATACCCCATTAATTTCAAATAATAAAATACTAATCAGTGGTGATCTCCTCATAGGAACACGGAAAGAGAATGGTAAACAACCTTGTTCCCAGAGCTCCTGTCTTTGTGCCGCGCGATGACCTTTTTACTCCGCGGCTGAAGGAAAAAAGCAATGATCTGGGAATGATCGAGAATCTAATATGGTTTGTTGCTCCTTTCAAGACCTGCTTTAATTAGCAAATTACCGTAAAACAAGTCAACAAAATATTTAGAGAATCTGCCGGTAATATTTTCAAAAGATAATCAACTATGCATGTTTATCCCTAAAATCATGAATTACAGATGCAAGCATTATCGCTCAAGTGCCTTTGGATTTAACATAGGACCGGGACTCTTACAGATTTATCAGAAAATGAATACCGTAATACTTCGAATACACGGGAGTTCATTAAATTCTTTGCTTTTTTGAGGGGTAAATTAAAAGAGGGAGGGTTCTTGAATTTTTTTTATTTTACAATGTTTCTATATCTTAACAACGTAATACCAAACCATAAAAGACAAACGTTTTCGAATAAAGGGGACGGGGTGAAGGGGCGTTTAATCGAATGGGACTCTTATTTGAAGCATAACGGTATGTTGCCTTTATATATGAGATTTTAGAAAACACCCAATAAAAATATGTGAGAAATTTTAGAGACAACTAATTTGTCAGGAATCTTTTGTAATGTCTTTGAAGAATCCCAAGGTTCTTGAAGTGAGCTTTTTCATAGCTTCCTGAGAGATGTTTCCTGTCTTTTCTCTATGACAAAAACGTGTGCATGTAAACATATACGAGCTGAACGTCTGGCTGAATGACATATAGTTAGGGTAAACCACGATCTATCCCAGCGCTCATTTCCTTGTGCCGCGGAGAAAAAATGTCGCTCGTCAAAAGGAAAATTCAATTAGATCGACTACTCCAGATACGGCGACTCTACCTTTTAAATTTGGTAAAAGATGTTTCTATTTGCCATGTAATTTATAGCAAAGCTATCGGCTAAAAGCATTTAGTCTAGCCTAAGAAGTGGCTTGGCTACGCTAAGAAAAGCATTTTCTTGCATTCATGACGATTCAATAAAAGGCATTTTTAACCCCATTCAGAGCGGAAATTTCGAAGGACGTTGGAAAAGCAGGATTCAAGGGGTAGGTAAAACTTACCCCCTGTAGAAAATCTCGAAATGAACGAAAGAAAAAAAAATTAACGAAAAAATCATGAAACTTGCTATAAAACAACCTTTCTATTTTCAAAAAATTACAACAACATTGATTAGGGGGTCTCAAGGATGCTGAAGTCAGCACTTTTCTAAGTTAAGTAAGAAACCAAGTTTTTGATTAGGTTGGGAGGGGTTAATTAATACGACTCCCTCCCCTTCCCACCTTCACCCGCCCTGAATATCGTTAATGGTCGACAAACAAGCTCGGCTACACTGACTTAGTTTCAGCAGCAATATTGAAATTAGATTTCTCGAAATTTTGTTGCCAACAGGATTGCGACAAAAGCGCATTTATTCCGTTGTTGTGTAATTGTTAGACTATAAATAGTCGTTCCGTAAATTCGTATGTCGTACGTCAGTACAATACGGGCCGTCAAATATTGGGAGACATCCGTAAACGACTAATTTAGTCTATGTAATTGTTAGCACTTGTTGGTATTCATCAGTGCGCTTATTCCCATTCGTGTATTATAAGTTCATATCAACTTCTAGTCTAAACAATTAAAGAAAATATATCTAAAACATGGGTGGATTCACTTTGATTTCTTTGGCTATGAATAACAACAAAAGGAAAAGAAAAAAAAACGAATAAAAAAATAGGTAGGTAGAATCAGAAAATACCTATGCTTATGCGTACGGCCGTACGCTAGTAATGAACTACATCACGCGCTGAACTTTTTTTTTTCTGCCTTTCCCAGATTTATAGCTACAGGAAACTGAAAAGGAACTAGACTAGCAACTATAGAGCTAGTGTGAATATCTAAAGTGCTGGATTCCCATTTTCTCTATTCTAAAATCTTAGTCCCATTTTTTCCAGCTGGCTTGTACAAACAGTGAGGATTTTGTGAGGATTTTGCCATTTACCGTACGCAAATTTTTTGGTTTTGCGATTTGACTTCTAAACCCGACTTTTAATAGTCTATAGGGAACAATGATGTTTATATTCTCCGTACTAGATTACTGACTTCCATAGAAAATTGCCGTTAATGAGTGAGGCAAAATCGTAGTTTATCAAAAGTACTCTATGGTGGTAACGGAGTGTGGTTTTCAACGAATAACTAAACGATTTGATTAAACCTATGGCTAAAACTTTGATAGTACACTGGACTTTATGATTTTGAAAGTATATTCAAAATGTTTACATATATACAAAACTTTTCTAAATGTATGGCTAGGAGAACAAGATAAAAAGAGATTTTTCAAAAGTACTTTTTCGCCTCACTCCGCACTCACGGATTTCGACATCTAGTACGTAGTGTATAAAAATCATTGATTAGGACTAATCTACAAAACAATAGATACAGTAAACATAGATACCGTTTACCGTAAATAATAGATATACAAGAATTACTCAAGAATTACAAGGTTTACTTACGTAGAACTGAAGGATATACCATTTTCGGTTTTTCTCTTTCAAATATCAAAGGATCAGGCGAATTTCTCTCAGGTGAACCATCTTTTCTAACAAATGAGCTGTCAAAAAAATTTTCGTTTGGACTTTCTTTAAATGTAATCATTCCACGGTGCCATTTCAATACTTTTTTATTTTCACATGGCTTAAATTTCAAATCATATCTATTACCATCCCATATAGTTTCCAGACAGCGCCCTTGTTCGTTTCGTATATTATGTTGACCGAAATAGAATTCGACGCAATTCTGCCTATTAAAGGTGACGTGGAAATCCTTGTGTTTACCAATACAATACGCCTCTTCCCGTAAAATGATCTTCATGGCTAAAAAAATACAGTAAAAACTAAGAGAATTTTATGCAAATAGAGTAAGATTGCGTCCAGGCGTTACTATGTAACCTTGTTTAACTCTGCATTGATTTTGAGTTCAGTTGAAGTGGAGTTAGGATTGAGTTCGAATCAATTTCGGGTTTTGTTCCAATTTTAAATTGGGTTGTGTTCGAGTTAAGTTGAAAAGACGTACGAGGTGAAATTGATTTTAAGCTGGAATTCCCATATTCAATTGTTCTTTTGACATACATACTCTTCGGTTTCTTATAGATGTTCCCAAGGCTGCTAATTAATTTTTCGAGGAAATTTTAAAAAGGATAAAATTTATTCAAAATGTTGTATTATTTTTTCATTGAATAATAAGTATATTCTCAAAAGTCAATCCAATTTTTCAAATTTTAAAAGTCATTTCATATAGCAATATTTTCTTACCTTTATAGCTGGGCGATGCGGCGATAAAGGATGACCAAAGCTTTTCTACCACCCGTTTTGATTTCAAACCGTTTTTCAAAAGAAAATGCATATCTACCGCCATCTTTACCAGTTTCAATCCAAAGTTATCGATTGTTGTGTTGGCTTTTTTGTAGGTTATCGAAGCTTTATTCTTCGGACCGTCCATATATAATGCAGGAAACTGTAAAGGGAAATTATAAAAACTATCTGTTAGACTTTGAAACACAAAAATTTGAAGAAAGTGTGTCTGAACTCAGTGTATCTGAATATCTCACACTTTTCTATTTTTTTAAATAGGTTAGTTAAAGGGACATTCTCGCCGATTTTTTTATTCTCTTATTCGAAAGAACGTATAAAAATACAAAGATCCTGAAAATTTGAGAGTTTAACTAAT
>JANSTP010328360.1:0-16255 GCA_025330745.1 Cladonema radiatum
ATTCTTTTCTTATGTTTCTATTTTTCAGTCAATTGAAAACAATTAAACACCAAAATGGTAGGTGAATAGGCATTTATTTATCTTTGCTTTATAGCTGTTTTCAGCTGAAAACCCATTTTTCAATATCACTGCGATGGAGTGTAGTTTCTGGCCTCGTTTTTGAATCTGACCAGGATATTGTTTTTACGACCTTGATTTTCATCAACATAAAATTTCGAATCGAATGATATATAACTACCTTATTTCTCTCTTGGGTTAAGCAATAATGCTTCTTTCTGGAGATATTGAATTCTGCTCCCGGACTAAAAACATTACAAACATTTTAAGATTGTTACGAAAATTGGAAACTCTCTCACTAATTTCCAAACACAGTTCCAATTGCCATCTCGAAACACCCAAGCCACAACACCAAATAGTACATTCAAGGCTATAGCACAATATACTTCAGTAGTTTCGACCCTTCTTCCTAGATTAACTGTAGTAGCACAACACGATGTCCCTAGCAGATCATTCGGCATTGCTAAATGAAAGCAGAGCAAATATACAGACCCAGCTATGTCATAGAGATAAACAACCACAAATATACCTATATAATCATAATAACTTCTCGCCTTCTGACCTTCATGAGTACCACTTGTAGCTTTCTTAGATGTAGCTAACAACGGCAAGCATATAGCTAGCTACTGTGGTCTTGTTTCATTATTTACATGTCTTTTTAGTTACCTGGTGTCATATGATAATTCTTCTTACTCCTAAAAATGATTCTACTTAGTGGTAAACTAAATAGAAGCCATGTTTGAAATAATAACAATGACTTTCCTTATTCAAACAGTAGGCTTCACTGCTCTTCGCAAATGTTTGTGCAGGTTCAAAGGCTTAGGAACTAGTAAATTTACATTGAATAAGTTCATAGCGTCACGTGACTGAGTTTCCAGACTATCCGTATCTTGTGACTATGCTTTATAATATATGAAAATTGTCATTTCATATTTCATCGCACTCGGTTGCGCCTTTTAAACTTGTCATAATTGCTTGCCATTTACACTGATAACACCACGACATTGTTCGTATTTACAGCAATTGAGTTTAATAAATTTTTACTTATTTTCAACAATATCTCTTCAAACTCTTTTTTTTTCTTGGTTGGGTTACTAGCATAGCTACTACTTCATTTTAGTGAGGAACATGTCCACTAAGTCTTTCCAGCAATTGGTTTGGAAATACAAGTTGGAATTATGATCTGCCGTCAATGATGACTAACACTCCAGGCAGCACACAGAGGAAGCGCATTAAAAAGTATCCACCCTGGATAACATTAATAATATAGATCATTTCCAACAGCGTACTCCAACTGTTATAATGATCTAACCTAAAAAGCACGAGAATAACCTAGTAATCCTTTCAATAACAAAGTCCTGCCTTTTTTCTAGAAGCTGTCTACTAAAACTAGAAGAAAAATATCATTTATGTGCCTTGTCTTGCTGATTGTCATTAAGTTGTGCATTGCAAATGACTTTTCTCAACCATTTTTTTGTTTTAATCCAATGAACAATGCTCAACCAGCAATTATCAGGAAGAAAACTTTCACTTCTGTTGGACGTATGTCTCCCCGCTGCCTCATTTTGTGAATTTTCTTGAAAATATGACTTTTTTGTTTATTTTTTAAAATTCATGAAGGTATTACGTAGTCTTGATTGTCTTTTCCGCCAATCAAATGATCCTTGCTTCATTTTCAAGCAACCACTTAATTCCTTAAGCTTTCATAATTGAGATTTTGAAAGATTACACCATAGGTCTTTAAAGACCTATTTTTATATGGGTCGGATGAAAAAGAGTTAAAGAAGCTGAAACCTTTTAGAGAAGATTCTACCAAAAGGATTGAAAAGGATTGCACTGATCAAGAAAATCAAGTGACTGAGTTAGATGAAAATGCTCAAGATTTATTAGCAATAAAATATATTAATCCAGATGAAGTTGAGCATTCGCCAATCAGATATCTGTGGAAAATAGTGAATAATGGAATTAAACTCAGAAAAAGTGAGTCGGCGATAAAATTCCTGCTTTAAAGTCATTCAAAATTACTGAACGTGGCCATTCGAATTGGGCAGTCGCAATCATCCACATCCACATGCTTGATTGTTCGGCTACAGCAACAAAATCAAAAGTAAATGAAATGTGACGAAGTGTCACAGCAATTGTGTCCAATTTGTGCAAGATGATTAAGAAATTAGCTGCTGAAGTAAAAGATATGATTTGATACGAATGGATGCCCTGCCAAGCTTTCTGCAATCTGCATTTCACTTTGGCGATCTCAGAAGGAATATAATAAATGTTGATAATCTATCAATCTTACATAGGCACTGCGAAATGTTTTCCAAAGATTGTAAGTTTTGAAATGAACATGGAAGATAAAATTGTTGCGGTACAGATTTTGGCTTTTTGGGTGCGACTCACTTAAAATTCGATGGCAAAGCAAGGTCATCGGACAGGCACAAATGTTTCACTGATTATATTGAAGGAAGGGATACTGGAACGTTAGCAATAGAATTCATGCTAATAGACTTGAAATAATTGAGGGGAGATATGCTGGTGGAGTTTATCTGACAGACAGTTGGATAGAGTGCCTATATACCTTCTCAGATGTGCAAAATTATTTGGCATGCTATCTCTGCTCTGTCACCTAGTTTCATGGTATTGTGCAAATTTCTATGGGCAGAGTCTGCATTGATTGGCATACATTGGACTGCACTTTTTATGAGCATGCTCCTCGACCACTTAGTAACGCCAAGGTAACTGTTGAGAATTCTGTCAAATTTAAATCAAACTTATTATTAATGACCAACGTTAATTGTTGTGCACTACCATCACTGCAAATGTATTTCCTTAATCCATTGGAAAGAGCAACATCACCATATCAGTTTGCGAAAACCAATACCCATTAAAGTTTTACTCCATTTACTTGCCATACGATTATTTTGTTTTTTTGTTGTTGCGCATCAATGGCTTCAGTAAATTCGAGAAAGTCATGGTTCTTTTGAAATACCATGTCAGATTTGTTTTTATCAAAACTGTTGTGCAAATCTTTTTCGGATTTTAAAAAATCTTCAATCTTCAAAAGTTAAAAAAAAGTTATTTATAGAACCAAGAAACTCGAAAGAGAGTGCCATTTGGAGACATTCTAACAAAACTTCTATAAACTCGAATGTTTCATGGATACTGCAGCTGTTTTTCAGGTAGTCCCATTGAATCGCGTTAGCATACCCGCACAACTTTTCAAGATGTCTAGCTCCCAAATTTTCGTATAGGCTAAGTAACGCTCGCATCAATAATTTCAGAAAATGTTAATCAAGAATTGTGACATATATGTTATTAAACTGATTAGTTTCCTTTTTTTTGGCATGGCTAGACTCATTGTTTTTTGATCGCCACCTACAAAAATTCGAGATTTGTTACTTTGGGCAAATGTTTCCTGAAAATGTGATAGTATTTCATGTGCAACATTGGGATCCGTATCTTTCCCACCGAAAGAAGGTAAAATTATCCGTTCCGAGTTGAAACTGTTCGGTATGTTGGTATCGGCCTCATTACGAATTTGAACGCGGTTTCTTAGCAAAGCAATAGTTTCTGAAAAAACAAATTCATCGCGATTACTAACGTTATGTGATGTTTCGAATATTTCTGCCGTATTTAGAGGGTTAATTATATTTGCTAAATTCTTGTAAATTTTATTAGTTTCATGTACCCAATACGAGATTTTATTATTTGTAAAGGCTTGAAGTTCCTGCATTTTTATCGAAGAAATCTTTTTCCATCAATCAATGTAGTTTTACAACTTTTTTTGGTAATGATAACTTTTTTCGATATAATTTTTTCATAACTTTATGAGAGAAGAACTGTCCTTTGGATTTTTGATGCACATTCTATTGGAGCATATTTCAGGGCATATTTATATTTTCAGAGTGGAAGAAATTCTGTTATAATCTTATAATTTTTTTCCCACTGCCAGCATACGCATATGTGTTATTGCTAAACTTTATTATCTTAATAAACAAGGTTTCTGATATTTATTATTCTCTATATTATCATGACAATCAGGACGTTTTTTAAAAAATTCTTTCTATTCCAGGAATCAACAATTACAAAGAAAAACTAGTGAGTCTTGGCGCAGATGGTGCGAGCGTTAATCGGAGAAGTATTGGAGGTGTACAAGGAAAACTGAAAGTACGTATGCCATGGCTCGTATATGTTTGGTGCTTAAATCATCGATTAGAGCTAGCCATCAAATCAGCATTGAAAACACGTATTTTGACTGAGTTGACGAAATGTTGTTACGTGTTTATTATCTTTATGAGAAGTCGCCCAAGAAACTTAGGGAGCTAAAGGACGTATACGAGATAATATGAGAAGCATATGAATTCGATTACGAGCATCCGGAACTCGTTGGTTAGCCCATAAGATCAACGCAATATCACGTATCATCGACAAATTTGGGGTTTACATAACTCATTTGGAAAATGTTGCTAATGGGCGTAGCGGTTATCAAAAAGAAATGCAGTCCAAAGTCTCAAGGGATATTTGGCAGAATAGAAATCAAGTAAAATGTTACTCAACCTTTGCTTTTATGCAGACATGCTTTCCCCTTTAAAAAAACTGTCATTTGTATTGCAAAAGGAAGATATCGATACAGTTGAAGCAGCTGACGCCATGCTGAAAACAAAGAAATCGTTAAACTGATTAGCTAGACAAGATGTCAACACTTTTCCTCAAACGGCTAATCTCATCAAGAAAAGCAAGTCGTTAGGCGGTGAAAAGATCGAATATAAAATTGTTGAGCTCACAGATTTTACTTCAGCACTTCATGATATATCAGTCAAGAAAGAAGATGAGTTATGACTGTGTGAGATATTTTCGTTTCCAAACTCGAGGACAACGATAGCCAATATTTAGAAGCAATCGCTTTAGTTTTGAATTATGAAAGCTGGGCAAGGTAATAATTTCTTTTACATTAACGTGTTTTAGAATGTTTTTTATTAAAACTACAACTTGTAATAGCGCTTTTCTGTTTTAGGTTGCAAATTCGTTTATTGTTTTTTAATTTTCTAATTACTGTTTTAGGTTTTAGAATGTAATTTAAGTAAAGGAAACGTGTAGACGAGAGATACCTTGGTTACATGTTCTATTCTCTGAACTCCAACTTGTAAATAAAGCTGTAAATGAGTTATTTTTTCCTCTCAAACGTTCAGTTTTCAAGAAATGGACGAGACATTCGCAGACGATTACGTTATTCAACTTTATTCGCGATTCGAGAAACCTTTGATAAAGTCGGGAATAACAGCATCAGAAGTAGAAATAATCGATGAGTGGCGCAATGCAGTGGAAAACGAAGTAACATATTTGAAGCCTGACGTCAATCCTTATCGTAAAACATGGAAAAGAATTTTCAATTCTGAAAAATGCCAACTAAAACTCAAAAACATTCTCCTTCTAATCGAGTTGATATTTTGCCTTCCTGTGAGCTCGTCAGTATGTGAACGAAGTTTTTCGTTGCTGAAAAGAACTAAACGTGATTCCAGAGCTTCGATCGGAGAAAGAAGACTTGAAAGTCTACAGAGAATTTCTTTGGATGGCCCACCAATTGATAAGTTTGGCGCATTACCTGCGGTTAATTAATGGAACACCATGAAGATTAGACGACCAAGGCAGAAAAGAAGATGTGTAGCGAAGGTATCAGAAAAGTCAGCAGAATGCTTGTTGTCCGATTGGTCTGATTTTGAAGAAGAAGATGAAAATGATAGTTAATCGCATATTTTGAAAATATTTCCGTAGGCATATATGATATCATAAATTCAAAGGAACTATTGAAAGAGATTTTTTATTTTTATTTGTCAACTCTTATTTTGTTCTTGTCCTAAAAAATTTATAAAATCTTATTGCATCTTCTTTACTTTCAAAGAAACATGAATGTTTTTCTAGAAAATATTTTCCAAGAATACCAGTAAAGAAAACGGTTTTGGCAGAAGGGTGCTCTTTTTTGTATAAATAAATGCCTAAACGGGCATATTTATTTTAGAAATATTTGATAATTTTTATGGTAATGCTTGCAACCAGATCTTTGATTTAGCGTGAGTAATTATCATGTCAAAACATGTTTTTCTAGATTTTACGTACATTATATGTAGAAACCTACGTTATATTAAAAACCAGTATATAATTTTAGGACTTCATGTACTATACGAAACAAATACTTTCTGCCAAACACAACTCGTTTTTTGCAGTATCTATAAAACTTGATTTTTAAAATTTCGTGATGGTAGGGTGGGTCGGGTTTTGTTAAAGTAAACTTTTGTAACCTTACTGCCGGTCTGGTTGATACTAGGTGTGCCAAGTCTCGACTTTTCACATACGAGCAGGGATACAGGTGTGAAAGGAAAGGTCAACCAAGCTCCCTAGGTAGGTATTTTCTCTTTAATACGGAGTGGCTCCGCCTCCGCTACAGTAGTGCCTTCGGCGCCGAGGATCTGTAGTAGAGGAAGTTTGCTTCCTAAGGGTGCCGTATAAAAGAGAAAATATCTCCGATAGAGTTAATTATTTTCAAAGTGGGTGAAACAAGCTCTCATAGGAGAAAAATGAGTTATTATCTCTGGATCGCAAAACCTTGAATTTGGTGTTGTTAAAATTATTGCACGTTTACTTATTTGAAAGTCATAGTATACTTCTCCTTTGGACTATACGTTATTTTCTTTGCTTCCAAATTTTATAAA
Source organism: Cladonema radiatum (assembly GCA_025330745.1). Lineage (NCBI taxonomy): Eukaryota > Metazoa > Cnidaria > Hydrozoa > Anthoathecata > Cladonematidae > Cladonema > Cladonema radiatum. The sequence continues at coordinate 6,762 of JANSTP010328360.1, forward strand.
AGTGAAGTAATTGTCTTGACAAGGTGTTTTAAATAAACATTTCTCGTCTCATTCTTTCCTCCCATCGTTACTATTTACTGCCCTCAGAATTTTAGGAGAAATGTAACTCTGGGAAGTAATTAGTTAATTGATATATTAATTTGAGAGATGAAGTCGATTTTCAGATATTGTTCCGATAAATATATTGTTCTATAAATATTTACAATCGCCTGTAAGCTTTTAAACGAAAACTCAAGCTCTTCCATGACCTGTTATTTTGCTGACCCAGCATGGATGTGCTTTCCACCGTAGGACAGATGTGTATTGCGAGCGGGAGCTTCGGCTGGCTTCTTTTTCAAGAAGTATTAGGTGACTCTGGTTCATGGAAACATTTAGGTTATCTCTATCTCTATTACTTGCATCAGGGCCGCGAGGAGTTTGCAATGCTAGTATATGTAGTATGTGTCAGCTCCATTGTAAGAATAGTTCATTGACTTGCAAGAACCAGTCTATATGTCTTTAAGATACATTTATCATTGAATGCATAAAATCATTGTTTAATCTATTTATTGAAATCTAAAAACTAAATACGTGGACGTCAATCATATTTAAACGAGTGCGAAAAAACAAACAAGAATATACAAAAGGATTATTCAAAATTTTTGACCGGCATTAGTCTCCAAACACCCGTCATGCAATTTTAAATCAAGGATTTTGTCCGGTATACTTCGATATCTGCCTGTCATGCGTCCGTCGTCTTATGAAAAATTGTTTTCAGGCGTGTTCTATCAATTGAACAATACAAATGTATGACAAAATATGTCTACAAATCTAGTATATAGCTAGACTAGATCTAGTCGTTCTTACAAGAAGTATTCTTAGAAATACGGTATACGGCGATACGGTTCCCCGGGGAGAACGACTAGTAAAACTTGGCGAAATTTAAGATGAGAATTACAGGTGGCAATTTTCTAGATTATTTTGAAAATTCGACCGGGGTAAAAATGTGGAGGGAATATTAAAAAATCGTTTTATAAGTCAAATTGCGGATTCGATAGCAGAGAAAAAAAACTCATTTCCATTCGAAGAAAGTGTACATATTCTAAATTTTGTTGATTTGTAAATATTTTCCAAAAAACTAACAACTAACCATCATCAGCAGAAATGATACAGATATAACTTCAGAACGAAGTATAAAATCAGGTATATAACTTTGATTTATCATTTATCTCTTTCCAACGTACATAGTGTCATTTCTAACAGAACTGTAGAAAGTTTGTTTTATTTTTTGAGTTTGTTATAGCTAGCGAGCTGACTTCTGACTTCTAGCTAGTTTTGCTGAAAGTCAGAAAGAGTAGACAAGTGGGAGCATTAGCTAGCTGCAGACTACGCCAGCTAGCTAGCTCTAAATACACAGACATTTATAGGTACAAGCAGCAGAGGTACATATATCTGCTTCTCGATTAACGAAAGTGGGTAGCTACCATCTTTAGACCTTTACATTCTCAATCTAGCTTGTAACTTCCTGCCTTTTCTAGCAAGACTTCATATATAATTAGGATCATCATTTGTTTTGTGAGTTCCATCCCTCCCTTTCTTCTTTACTCCTTGATATAGCTGTTCAAGCAATGCTGCATGCTATAGTTTTTCAAAAAATCGTTGTTTTTTCAGTGTACTATGCTGTACTATTTTATAATGTACTTTAATTATTAAATGCCTATACCCTACACAGCCTATGCTGCCAATGCTACCTCTACATTGTCCACTAAGCCTACGTTGCCTACTCAGAGCCTATGTTGCTGCTAACTAAGCTTATTCTTTCGAGAAATCTTATAGAATGAACAGTGCATGCACTGTCTCTCAATATTTGTCCCCAGCCTCCTCTCCCAGGGCTCCCGGTAACGCAATCGCCCTAAAAAACCCTACCCCTTTTGTGATCTGAAATAATATTATTTTTTAAAAAGTAATAGACAAGATGATTGTTGTATGTCAGTGTGCAATTTTAATAAGATTGGAGTTTTACTGCATTGCATCAAGATCTCAGTGTAGGTCACGTAGGCTCCTATAAAAATCAGCTGGTATTCTAAAGTTTAGCCCAGAAAATAATCTCATTGATGTTATCTTAGATGGATTCTGTAGTAATAACTGAACATGCACAACAGCATGATATAATCTTATGTTGTTGTAATTCTGTAATGAAAGATAAAAATTGCTTATATCTTTAGATTCTAACCATTTTAGATTTCAGCATGTCAACTCCGGAGAGCAACAAAAGTTTCATCATTCATACGTCATTTTTGTTAACACCAAGCACACAAAACATCTGCATCATATGGTGACCATGAAGTTACACCACTGTAGGTTGGAGAAATACATGGCTTGAAAAAATTGATAAGAAAAATGTAAGCGTGAAGCATCATTTTTGAAGAAAGTGAGAATATGCTTATTGTGTACTTTATTGAATGTCTGTTGATGAAGGAATTTCTGTAAAAATTGTCACGTCACCTAGTGTATCAAAAAGTACCCAAATCTTGAAATCTAACGTGATAATAGTGATTTACATTTATGATTTTTCATATGGATAGTATAAATGTTAATTAATAGGATTCTGCAATAAAATATTTTGTAAATGGGTTTTATGCCTGGAAGTTTTTGTTGGCAAGTTAATTGAGCTTGGACCTGAAGGATGAAAGCCCTGGCAACACATTTTAGAACTCCAATGAAGAAGTGTGATTTATTTTACTGTGATCGAATTTTCATTAATGAGCTGTTTCTATCTATACACAGACTTCATTCATGAAATTGATTTTTAACCTGAGATATTCAAGTCAAGTCCAATTTTTTGGGTATTTTTTTATATATAAACCAGATGCCATCACAAATTCCAAGACTTATGAGGAAAATTCCCTCTTACGTAAATCTTAAGTAAGTAAGTAAGTTTTATTTCGTTACCAATTATTTACAAGATTAAAAACAGAAACACATATTTAAAAAAAGTTACAAGAATGGAAAAAGAAATATAGTAAATAAAACTAACTACAAAATATATAGACATAAATTAAAATTAAAGGAATGGTAACAGGGATGACACAAAACAAAGCTAAATGCCCGATTTCCATTGTGGTCCCTTAGAGAAGAAGAAGAAGAAAAAATAATAATAATAAAAATAAATAAATTAAAGTAAAATTAAAAATTAAGTAAAATAAATTTAAACTCTTTACCTAATATAAATATCAAGTTTCCTATTACTGTTTTTTTCAAAGAAGCTTTTTTTGACCGCATTTTTAAAAGTGTTTAAATTCCCAAGTTCCTTAATACTTTTATCAAGCTCATTCCAAAGGGAGGGTGCAAAGTACGAAAAACTGCTCTTCCCGTAATCAGTTTTTGCCGAAGGTTGAGCTAATTTTTGAAAAGACCTCCTAGTACAAGTGGAACTTTCAGAAACTCGTAGCATATCGCTTAAGTACAAAGGGGCTGTTGAGTTAGAAAACCTATAAACGTTGATGTTAGACATTAGGACAAATCTATCAGATACAGGTAGCCGATTTATTTCCTTAAGATGATCAGCGTTAATTCGCATTCTGGAGTCCAATTTTAAGCAGAATTTTATACACTTAGCTTGCGCAGCTTGCAATTTTTTTTAAAAGTTTTTGTTGAGTTTCGGGTACCAAGTAAGACAAGCATAGTCGAAATGAGGTTGGATGAGTGCATTGCATAGAAGTCTTCTAAGATTAGGAGTTAGGAACTTCTGCTTTCTGTACAAAAAAGCTAGTTTAGAGTTAATTTTAGATAAAATCTTTAATACCATGGATTCCCCGTCAAGAGTATCATCGAGAACACAACCTAAATAAGTGACCTTGTTATGTTGGTGGATGTGGACATTCTCCAAGGGAATGTCTAGAGGTGGTAGTTTATTTTTCTTCTTAGGGCAAAACAGAATGCTTTTAGTTTCATCCTGACCAAAATGAATGCTTAGTCGATTATCTACAAGCCAATCACAGAGATCGGCAAATTCTTCACTTAGCACCTTATTAATTTCACAAACATCTTTTGATTGAAAAACCAGACATGAGTCGTCAGCATAAAGATACAAGTTACAATTTCTTAAGCACCTAGACATGTCATTAACATACAGCAAAAATAGCACCGGCCCAAGAATAGATCCTTGCGGGACACCGCATCCCAACAAAGCTGGTTTAGAGAGCTCGTTTTCTAAAGAAATACGAAAAAAACGGTCAGAGAGGTAAGAATCGAACCATTGAATTGTATGCTTTGAAAAGTTAAGTGCAGAAAGTTTTTTTATCATGATACTGTGATCTATAGTATCAAAGGCCTTATCAGTTGATAAGATTTAGACTCAAATTATCAGTTAATATAGTTCCGTCTATATACATAATTCTATTCTGATTATTTTAAGTAACATAATTCTGGTTGCCTAGGACTGCATATAGATGCTTGGGCTAAAACAAATGTTGACATGATTCATGATTTCATGCAAGCTTCAAATAATGTTACTTTTATTGAATGTTTAACTTCAGTAAGCTCTGATGACACAAACGAATATGCATCTTTTTCATTGTACAATTTATAATTTCAAAATAGAAATTTATTTAAACTTATAAGCTTAATAAAAATAAGTGTTGGTGGTTTGTCAGTTTTATTATCTGTTCAATATGAGCTCAATATGGCATGAAGAGTTATTCTTTAGATTTGAAAGCTTTCAGAAAATCTTTCGTGAGAGTTGACCTGCAAAGCAGCTACATTTCCATTTTTTCCATACTATGCATTCAAAGCAATTATTTTTTCTTAATACTAATTAAAAAGGGATTTATTTATTATTCTGTGGTGAAGATAGTTCGAATCAAGTAATAAACGACTATTTTGGACATCGTGTGTATGGTCATGTTATATTACTGGAATTCGAGGGTACAACGACTCTTGTTCACCCGGCAATTGGTCACCTAGTCTAGCGTAGCTAAACTATTTTCTCTTTACAGGAACATACGTTCGAAATGCGATTCAAAAAATAACAACAAGAGAGAGAAAAGGTTTCGTGAATCCTAAGCAAAAAAACTCTATCGTGTTTTAAAACCCTTTATGCCTATAGGCGATTCAATTGGTTATTGAAACAATAGAGGAGATTTTTCTGAAAATGCTGTATTCTGATTGGTTTTTAAAGTAAACAAAAGGAGAATAGAATGTTTGCTCTAGGATTCCCCAAGTTGTTTTTCATCGTTGTTTTTAAATGCAGTGTTGAGAAAGAAAAACAGCTTGGCTACGCCAGGCTATTGGTCACCCTGACAGTTGCTCACTCGATTGTTTCTCACCGGATAATTGCCCACCCGATAGTTGCTCACCCGAAAGTCGCTCACTCTATAGTTACTCACCACACAAACATACGGATTCTCAGTTACTATGCGATACATATTACTATATAAAAATACACTTTTTCAAAAATTTAAAAAAGTGAGTTATACTTTTCACACCATGTCTCATAATATTCCACAATAAAACAAGTGGAACTAAGATAAAATAAGATTTAACTTTGGTATCAAGTTCTTAAGCTTGTACGCCATTTTGGAGGTCTTAATTTTTAAGGTCATTACACCTTAGCGCGAACCTTCTCGTCAACTTATAATATTTTGATACAGAAAACACTGATGTTAAATCTCCATATGTTACAATTTCTGATAAGTTTGTCACTTTTTCATGTGACTTGTGTAGCATATGTAGTACGGCCTTGGCAAGAAACAATAAAAGTTGAACTCCATTTCAGCAGCAGCTGCCATTAATGTCACTTTGAGCATGTACGTATATGGAAAGGAAATAAGAATAAAAGTAGTTTAATTATCGGTTTCTTTTAAAAGTCAATGGGATTGTAATCAAAGTCCTACAGGTCTAGTAATATATTTCTAGGAGTGTAGATTATTAATATATTCTAAACTTCAATTTCATTATACAAGAGATTCATACAAAATGATAAATATTTCAATCCTGAAATCAACAAAAAGCTATGTGTGACACGTAAGAGAAATAAAATTAGCAGCCTTTTTTGTTTCATCTCACTTTTTCTCTCAATTTTTCTCAGTTCAAAATTTTTTGGCTCCGGAATTTTAACGAAAAAAGTCAATAATTTGTAATACTAAAAGCGAATTAAAAAAATACCTGAATGATGAAAGCACCTGTCTTATTATATAAAATAATGATTATGAAATCAGGTTGTACACACGGAAGATGCTTTATTCTTGCTCTTTTCATTAAATCCATCTTGTATTTTTGCTTTGCCACATTTTAAGACTATCTGCAACTTATCAACATAGTTTTCATGCTATAACCCCACTAAGATTTCCAATAAATGAATAGAGTCTAGGGAAAAATGAAAGCTTTTTCCTCTTCCTGCAAGGATTTTCATCAAACAAATCAGTTTTAATTTTCCCATACAGTTTTTTTATGTACTTCATGAAATGAATAATGTGACGAATCATTTCCTTACCTTAAATGAAACAGATATCTCTGAGGTCTTTTTTTGCAATCAAAATCCTAGATAACTTCATTTGCAACCATTAAACACATGAACGAAACAAATGATCGATTCTTAACATTATCTTTCACTTACACATAGACAACTGTTGATGTAAAAATTGCTAAAACTATGGATTGTGTATCTTAGCAGCAATGAGGAAGATTTCAAGCTCATATACCAGAAACAAAACAAACATGGATTAAATACAACAAAATTGCAAATAACTTGATAAAATATGTTTTTGTCATTCAGACATGTACCAATTTTTTCCAGTTTTGTTTCATCTCGCTAAGTTCAAAGAAATTAAGAACAGTCATGAGAGGGGTTAATTGTCACAATTTGTGCTCTTCAAAATCTATATATAAAAATTTGACCTTTAGGATAACTTTTCACTCAGGTTTAATAATCCTACCCCATCTAGGTTTATACTTTTAATTTAAAATTTTATTAAATTTAACATACACGACCCCTATCTTAAAGAACCTGAAATTCAACTTTTGATTTATCATTTCTCCAGTACTATCTAATGATCACAACAAATTGTGACGGTAAGTATATGTAAAGTGAACTAGTAATCAGGGAGGTTCACATGTCATTCTCACTCTTATAGCTATAGATGTTTCCGAGAAAAAATTTCCCCCTTCTTAATTTGATGAGCTTCCAACATAAAAGCATTCGTGCGTATTCGTGGCCGTTTTATAATACTTATAATACTTACATTACTACATAATAATGCAAATTTTAAATAAATATCAAGTCTTTAAGTTTTTGAAAGACAGAAAATTATGTGCTTTTTTGCCTTAATAACAGATGTATTAGAAATCAGAACATCATTACAACATTTAATTTTAATCTTTCAAAATTTTATGCAACCAAAAGGGCCAAACTCATTTGTCACCAAACCTTCAATATATTTTTAGTTTTTCTTTTTTAAAAAGAAACCATACGAACTATCCAAAGAAAAACGAATGCGAAAATTGGTATCCATGTCAAGTGAATACTATGCAAAACATTCACCTTCCCAATAAACACTTATTTTGAAAATAATATTTTCTGCAACTCAACCTAACAGTCATTTCTAAATAAAATAAAATATTTTGACCATTTTGATTTTAATATAGTCTCAATCATTGGAAGGCTTCTTCTATGGATTTCTGAAAAGCTACCTTGTCATGGAAATGATTCCCACATACAGCGCACATACCGAATAAACGAAATGTTATTACTCATATGCCACATGTTGAAGAGAACTAGATTAGATTCGTTTACAAGTGATTAGCGATAATAGAACAAAGTGGCGGAATCCGCTCCCCCCCCCCACCCGACCAGCTATTAGCTTTTCATTAAATAATTTTTTCTTTTAACTGGATTTCTATTAAGTACTTTTCTATAAACTCCACCGGTATGCTTTTTATAGAAAGATCACTATAAATGTCACTGTTCATGGCCTTCTTGATACTGTAGTAGGCCATGTTCTATTGTTCAACATGATAACAACTCTGGAATGAGTACCATGAAAAACCATACAGTAGCCACTTTTAGTCTGTGGTCTTGTTGTACGTGTTGAAGCCAAAATTTTCTTTGATACTTTCACTCCCATATAATGGGGTCTTTATAAGCTAGAGGCCATGGGTGGCCCTTGTTTAGAGGTTGTCTTTATTGCAGACTTCACATGGCAATATAAAAGAGTTATGCCATTTCTTTGTATCATGAGACGGAAATCTTTGACTCAACAGAGTCCTTGTTATAAATGGTAAGATGGTCATCACCCTACTCGTCATTCCCTAGATTCAAAAAGCCGGCATTTTGTAGTAACAACGCTAAAAAATAATGTTATCATTATATCAAAATTTGCCTTAACCCTTTGAGCTTCGGTCTCGGACTAATCCAGGAACAAGGGTGGCAAAGAGCGCCCGACCCACGCAATCTAGATCTAACATAAAGGAAACTGAATGCTCTTTCCAATGAGAGCAAAAGCAACATCTGGGAAGCTTTAGTTCTGGAGATACAGCTTGTTTTATAGTGGAATTTTTTTCTTTCAAAAGCCCACCTTTCTGAAAATGGCTAGCGGGAAAAGGGTTAATTTTCAAAAGTAATGTTTCTTTCTGTCTCGATTAAGTTAAAAAACTAGAATCTCAGATGCAAAGTGAGATCTTATAAAAAAATTTGAGTCTTTTGTCAAACTTTTCAATGACCATTCTATTTATCCCTATTATTTCCAGGACGAGAGTGGGGGAGAGGGGTAAATTTATCTTACCTGTCAAACTTTTCTTACTATGTCTTGTTGTACTATAGATATGAAGCTAAGTTTTGATGACTTTTTGGTGAAACAAATAGGTGAATGTTAAGGCAATTTGTTAAATTTGTTAAGGCAAATTCCAAGGATTTGGGTCATTTTTACCATTTTCACTACTACGAACAAGTTAGAGATAATGTCATAAAAATTACGGCAGAATGAGAGGTTTTTTTTATATTATGAACGTTGAAAGGTTGATCTACTATTACGAAAAGTATTGTCTCATTTAGACTTGTTGTTGAGGAAATAACTCCCCGGGCAGCTGAATGAACCACCTTCCAGACTCCAGGCTAAATAGAGTTAAGTCTTAAAATTATGCTTACCTGATAAGTTTTTGAAAATTATCTACTTTCCTGGCGACATTAGAAATACTCTTTCAAATAAGTTATAAGCAATGGAGTGCTGCCAAGAGACTCTTCAGAAAGGCAAATGATTTTACTATACGAGTGAGAGGCAGTGGCGGCGTGGCCAGAGGGGGCAGGGGTGGCAATGCCCCCCCTGAGAGCTAAAATAAGGGGGCGCCAAACTACCGTTGGGGCGCCTTGATGAAACTACAGCTAAAATGCAATTTGTTTTGAAATATGTAATTTACAGAAAGTAATTTTCATATCGAAGTAGCCTAAGTCAGCTCTGTCAGTGCTGGATAGATTTATGAAAGCTTTCTTTGTCAGTTTGGTTGATGGTTCATGAAAATTA
>JANSTP010328471.1:0-16250 GCA_025330745.1 Cladonema radiatum
TAGGTAGTTTCATTTTATTAAAAAGGTAAATACAATTAAATTGAGTGTATTTTAAACTCAAATAAAGTACCTTGATGGGGTAGGATTATTTAAAAAAAGGGTCAGGTCTAAATGTTCTCTCATAGATCAAGCACCACCCTCCTAACAGCAGCTCTCCTTCTCTTTAGGTTCGGACTTAACAGTAACTTTCTGGTTTAGATATGGGCAATGATTTTTATACACTACTTACTAGATGCGTACGTCTGTGTGCTCGGAGTAAGGCAAGAATATACTCTATTAATATCTCTTACTTTCTTGCTCTCCTAACCAGATACCAGAGTAAGTTACCTTATATATTTTTTTAAAACAATAAAGTCCAGTATACTGTACTCCCATTATTCTCGCATTTATTGGAGAATATACTTATCATTGAATGTGGGAGAGTTTGCCGTTTCGTTATAGATGGGAGAGTTAGCCGGCAATTTGTCCATTTATGGGACTCCGTTTTTGAGTGAAATTTAAAAATTAGAAAACATTTTTTTTTACACTTAACCTGGAAAACCATAAATCAATTGTGCATGAAGTTTTCCGAAAAGTTTTTTTTTGTCACAAAAAGTGTCTTCATAAATGTCTGTTTCAGGTATCAATTGTTGTGAAAAGATTATCGAAGCGCTAGCATATGGTCTACTATAATGTCAACAACCCAAGCCATGGTGCTATTGTTAAAAAACAGCATGCGTAAGCAAAAGGATGCTATTACTCTACTCAATTATGTCAATTATTTAAAAGGTCTGGCTCCCATGTAATTTTTGAGAAAAAGAAAAGAAAATCAAAATATTTTGCAACTAACAAAAGCATTGTGCAATGCAATGCATAGTGACTTAACTTCATTGTCTTTGTCACTTAGGTGAGTTTTTCCTAAAGGTAACTTAAAACCTGGCCCTTTCAATATTTTCAAACTCAATTGAAAGTGGAACAAAGAAACTGGCAATAAAATCTAGAATGAAATTAGTATTGAAATCTGTATCTCATAATTCTAAATGGTTTGTTTAGTATGAAATAACTTTCGAAGCATGAAAACAATCAATGACCAACTCTCCTATCTCTTCTGGCAGTAGAGTTACTGGTAACAGCCAACTCTCCTGCCTCTAACAGCAGGAGAGTTCTAGTTAATAGTTCCCTATTCAACGCTAATGGCTGGTCTTTTCGATGACACAATCATTTTCGGTAGAGGTAGAAAACTACTAAAATAACTAGAATTTGTTTAATTCATGAAATTGCATTAGTGCGTGCAAATTTATGTTGATTTACAAGGAGCACTTCATATTATATACACTTTAATATTTGAAAATTTCTATCAAGTTTACCCAGTATAGTATTTTATTCAAAAAATGCCACTTTATATAGGCTAATACTCGTTTTCATAACTGTTTTTGCCCAATGATTCAGAATGGAGGATTACTTTTTTCAGAATCTGCATAAAATTGTGCTTCTTTTGGTACCAAATTTAGCTTTAGGACATTTAATTTTATGTTATATAAATCTTCACCTGCACTACGAAATCTGGTGTTGAGACAGATATAAGCTGACTCCACTATAGGCAGCTAGAAGTCAAAATGGGATAAATTTTTTCATGATGGTTGACCAGCAAAAGATAAAGTGCAACATTTTCAAAAGGTATGTATTTTACTTTTTGATTAATTTCTTGTTGTGGCTTACACAAAGCGAGGCTAACTTTTGAATTACTTGCATTTTCACGAGTATATTTTTTACAGCATTTCTTAACCTTGGAAAGCAGATTGTCGAGGGTATTATTGGTAAGACGTTTTCAGCGAGGAAAGGAAAAAAAACACCACGCCAATAAGAATGAGGCATGATTATTTGAGCAGGGTGATCAGTATACAAGCCATGTAGTTTAAAAAGATAAAATTTTCTCTTTTTTTACATGGAACAAGTTTTGATTAATATTTACATTGAAAGATATATTATATAAAGTACGTAATATCACAATTATACTGAAAATTGTAAACGTCTTTTATGCATTTCCCAGATCTTTGCAATTTTATTATGCATATTTTTCAATCTGATGCATGGCATAAAACATATATATCTCGCTTGACCACAAACAAACATGTCTTGAGGTGTCTTGATATCATTGATACACGTTTGGTAGTGGATATTGCATTTTCTGCATTTGGTGTATTTTGCTGCAATTTTGCCACCGTTGCCATATTTTATTAGCAAGTTCAAAACCAACAGGAATAGGAGTATGAATATTTTCATTCTTTGACTTTCTTTCTTCAGTAGTTCAGTAGTAGTTTTCCTAAAATAAAAATATTATAATAAATATAGTAAATATTGTACTATAAGATAGGAATATGATGAGTTCGATAGATAGTATGCCCTGTCCTTACAATCCTGGTATATTATATTTTTATTGTCATTATTATCATATTTTTTTTTTTAATGTACTCAGAAAGTAAGTAAATCTATAAATATAACTATATGATAAATAACAAAACATTAGAATAACAAAGCTAAAATCAACCAAAGCACAAAACGAACAAACAATTTCTAGTTTTAAACATTGCTATTCTTTAAACATTTTATCGAAATTCGGTTTTCAAAGCTTTTCATAATCATGGCATTAATCAAGTTTATATCCGGACGTCCGAAATGGATTCCAGTTGTACAAATAACTTATATGATAATCAGATCATCATATTGATTTTAAAAGGGGCAATGAATCAAAATAGCACTTTACCAAAAATAGAAAGAATTCTTTATTCTTTTTTTCATAGCTATATGGGTAAATTTGTTTTGCTACTGAGCTACAATTCCTGAATTAGCTATGAGATATTTTTAGCAATAAATTGTCTAGTCACTAAAAAATCTGCTAAATGCAACATTCGTGTTATATGTTACAAATCGTTAACCGATTGCATAAGAGAGCACATAATATTTTCTTGAAACTAACTATGTTATTTAATGTTCCTTTTGAAATCACCTCTTTCAAGGCAGCATTTAGAATTTGATGCTTCTAGCAAAAGAATTTTGCAATACCTAACGAGAGTTGTTAGCATTTTTTATTGCGTCAGTTTATAAATCAAGACAAATTATGATCACAAATGTATTTGCGTAAAAGTTAATAATTACGCCCAGTTCAAATCAAATGTCTGAAAAATTAAAGAGTTGCTGACGTTAAATAGGTACTCTACAGGTTGGGAAATAACCTTTTTTTCATGGATATTTACAAATTACAAAAATTACAAAATTGGAAAATTGCAAAATTGAATCGTTCTAATATTAGTAGTTACTGATTTTGAAAGAACTATAAATACCCTGAAGCTACATTTCTGAAAGGACTTTTAAAATGTCCTCAATAAATGAAAAGTAATCTTTCAAAGCAAAAGTTTCCCCTATATCCCTCAAATAATACCATAATCGTTTGGTGACCCTACACTATCTTTAATTTTTGCTGTGCACTGTCCTGACACAGTCAAAGAATCTGAAAAGACTTTGAAATCTCCTAGAACATCTTTACAGAAATTAACCTCACCCAGCAGCAGCGATAAACTACAAATAAAATTCATCAGTTTGTTTTGATTTTCAAATGAAAATATTCTTTGAAGATGAAGTTCAAAAAGCTTTATTTATCACCAATATGAATAAATAATAAACAAGTCTCTCTTTTGCAAAATTAAGTTCCACACCTAAATCTTATAAGGTAAATAATTTTTATATTAATAAAGGTAGACAGAACAAATAAAATTTGGAATATGAAATCAAAAGAACTTATTTACAAATAAAAAGTTTTTTAGCATGGAAGGAATTGTTGTTGAATAAACTATTTATAAGTTCTGCGTGAGAGAATATCACACATTAATTTTGAAAAAAAAAAAAATCTTGACGCATGCGCGCTTTGAAGTTTAACGATTGACATAGTTCGGTCAAATCAATTCATCTGATGACGTGTTTTTAGGTTGTTTATTACATTTTTAATTTTATTTTAATTAAAGGAAAATTGATTTCACATTTTTTAATATGCATTTTTATGTAAAAAGAGGATACTCAAATTTTTGAAAATGATTTCCTTAATTTGAAATATACACTTTCTGTTTGTTAATTGGCTAAAGCTCTTTACAGGAAAGTAACTATGCACCAATCTATAGGTTAATTTAGTCTGAATAAGATCATACTTTTAACTAGTTAAAACAAAGAAATTGAAAGGCTTTTCTACACCTTTTAAAATTTAATAAGAGAAGTTTCTCCACGCCTAACATTTTTTTGGATTCCTTGAGTTTATGATAATTCACGTGCATGACCGACCTTATATTGTAACAGGTTGCTTTTCTTATAAAAGAATAACAGAGAGAAAGCTGTTAGTTTGTTAGTACACTTTTTAACCTATTTTTACTGCCATTGTTTCGAGTTGTTCCTATACACTTAGTTCCCATTGTTTTACCTTTTGACATTTCATGGACTTTTTCTAGCTTTAAATTTGTTTGAAAACTTTAATCGACAATTGAGACGGCTATTCTCTTTGTAGATTCTACACTTCAAATTTTGAAATTTTTACAGTTGACTGAAAATAATTCAGACTAGTACCAAAAAACTGTGATTGGTAACCTGTCAACAAAACTTGCAGTTTAAGCCCATTTTAATGCTAACATTGGTAAAGCTTTATGAATTTTTAAATCAGTTCAGCTATTGTGGAACCTTTTGACTAAGAAATGGAGTGTGGTAAAGTTCAAAATAAAAAATAACAGTTAGAGTGCTAAACCCCTATAATCCTATTTATTATTGCCATATAGTGTGTGAACTACGAAAAACCTATCTTCAAATCTATAATTCTGTATTTTAATCTATTTCATGTCATTTGCCTGCTATATTATAGCTCAAACTATGGTACTTAAGCATGCAGACTATATATAAAATTATTTCAAAAACAGGGATAAAAATTAAGCTTTCATCCTACCTTTCTTAATTTGTTACTAATGATGTTTGTCTTCCGCTCTGTTCGACTCTCCACTGATCCAAAACATCCTTTGCATCTGCTATTAATGAGTTTGCTCAACAGGAAATAACAAATTGATCTCATCTGATCTGTAATTTTAGATTGCGAATATTTGTTTAATGATAACCATCATCTATACATTTTTTCGAAGATTTAATACTTATCAACAAGTATCAGGATATTAGCAAAGGAGCGTTTAATTATTCGCCCTCTTATTGAAAGTTTACGTCAAAAGATTGCCTGAATCATATAGCATTTGACTTATTGGATTTCTAATTTCTTTAAGAAATTCTAGAACCAGGTAGGCATTGAAAATGTTTGAGACATGACAAGAATGAAGCTTTTATGCAGCTAAATATAACAAAGTCACCATGTGGCGTTTTTTATTATCTTCAGAAAGAATTATCACAACAAGGAATGGCAAAGTTATTTTAGCTATGCAAACGATGATTAACGTCAATTAAATACACAGGAAAATATTTGATATGCCTCGTCACTACATAACACAGTGCAAATGTACAGGCAGGATTTAGGGGCTGATTTTCATTGGAATTACTAAAAAGGTTAGTGCCTAATCCCAGGAGACTGATATGTTCTGAGTTGATGAAAATATGAATGTGAGCTCCTAGTAATGACGTAACGGGCTTCTATAAATTAAGAAACATTTAAAGAAATTTCGCTTATATCTTAAGCTATAAGTGTTGGATTTCTTTGGGTTTAAATTTGATTTGAAATATAAGTAAAACTGTACTGTCTTTGCACTATTTTAATGTGACGTCATAGTTATGCTTGGGCGTGAATCTATCCGTGAAAGTCGAGTGGTTAAAGACAAATCGTTTTAAACTTTAGTAAAAAAGCCTAGGTTACGTAATTTAGCTGAATTCACAATTATTACTAGTCTTAAAAATTCAGTTTCCTAATTTAAAAGTGCACTTAACCAGAGAATACATTAGAATGTGTTGAAAGAAGGTATTATGGAAAACTAAGCATTGAGAAAATAGCACTGACGATGATATTTTAATATCGAAAAGCTTATGCTATTTTAAATTTGTTGATATTTTTACTTTCTTCCTTTACTCATTATGGCGAGTTATTCGTTCAAATAAGAATAATTTCTGACAATGTCCTTTGCCTTTACTGGTGTTACAATACATACAACTGAAAACATCAATTTTTGATAAAGAAAAGTGTGTATATGCCAGCTGGAGTATGTGTCACATAATGACGCATACATTATGATTATCACATCAGTATTCAAGACAAATTCTTCCACTTGAGAAAAATGATAAAATCTAGATGACAAAATGAAAACTTTTTGATAAGTGGAAGGAAATGCTTTAATGATTTAATTCTTAGTTACGTTATTTATTTCATTTGCTTACTCGGCAATAATCAGTTTTACGAGATGATAACAGTATTAGACTTTTACTAATATGTTTGAAACATCTCAATGAATGAATAAATTTGTGGAAAGTTTACCATCTGTGACCAATTGCTGTAAGTGGGAGTAACAATTATATTAGAACAGATAACTTACTCGTTTCATCATTTAACAAAATTCAAAACAGTCATAAATCTTGTGTGTCCCATTAATATGTTTTTTTTGTCATGTGTTTGTTTTATTTGTTTTACTTTATATGTGGCTTTTTATTCTGATAGTTTCTATTGTTAGGGTTGGCATGGCTCCCTTGATGTCATCTTGACAGTGACCTTTGATTTTTTTTCATTTATCCTCAAATTTAGAGACAGGTTTGGGAAAAATGTAGGCATGAGAAGAAAAACGACAAAACCCGGAACTATTTCCACTTGTATTTGAATTAAAAAGGGACAGGTGTAAGTGGAAGAAACAAGAAATCCTAGAAAGATTTGCTTATATGCACGACAGTTTGATACAGCTCCAAAGTCCTTGGCATTGATATTACGTCATTAGAAGTTATTTGACCATAAAAGGAAAGTATTTGAGCAAACTGTCTTGTTGGAAAAGCTCACTCTTAATTATTTTAAATATTTTCTAAAATATTTTAAAAATTTATTTCTTTATTTCATGCTCCTAATATGCCTTTAAGAAAACTAGAAAATTTGATGTGATGCTATTTGCATAGGTATACAATGCCATCTCAACTTATTGAGTATCACCCACTCTCTCCCCTATTACTCTTTTGTACTTAATTGTAGGGGGGATCTTATCAGCAGGGGGTGGATTTTTCTCAAAATCTCCACAAAATGGGGGGTAAAAATAAAATGACCCGAAGGAAGATCGAAGAAATTATTTTAAAATTGAGGGTTGGAAATAAACTGGAGGGGTGGGTATATCCTTTCAGACATTTTGTTATGATAATTCAAACAGAAGGCCCAGCAAGGCAATTTCTAGTATCTTAAATTAAAATTCAAGCCCTGTTGTGTAATAATTCTAGTGTAAACAGTAAATTTGAAGCAAAATATTCCAATTAATTAGTTATTCTAATTTTTATCAGAAAAGAAGCCCATATTTTGACAAGTGTTGTCCGTGAAAACGAATTACCCATATATTGGGGTGGGGGGTGGGGGTAGATCTTGCTTTAAAGTTTTTTTAAAATGGGGGGGAGGTCATTATAAAATAATTTTGGGACTCAAAAATCTCAACAAATGCAATTTTAACCCCCCCCCCTACAATTAAGCGCAAATACCACGCCCTTAACATATATTATTTTAGTCATAACACGATAGGGTAAAAAGGATATTATTAGTGACCATTGCAAGCAGACTCAAAATCGAGGTTGAAAAATGGGTTATCGAAAATAGGCGATTCAGGGGTCTGACTTTAAGAAGGAACTGAAAGAGAACCCAAATAGGTTTATTATGTTTTCACCATCTTGCTATTAAACCAATGCATTTACTTTTCTATAATGTTAAAGCGGCAATGTCAAGCATGCCGCAAATGAGTTACCGTTGAATGAATTTTCTTCTGAAAGTGTAATATAACGTTACGTTATATTATCTGTTTGGGCTCGCTTGACATTGGCGCTTTAAAAAAGTTTTACAGTAGAGTTGTATCGTAAGCGACGAGTCATGCAAAAAGATCTCAGACACAGCCTAAGAAAAGCCCTTTAAAAAGAATAAATGAAGGTTGGTTGCAACCATGTAGGATTCTTCTTGGACAGTCTTTAAAGATTTTAGTTGACGTGTCATCATTAAGAGTATTTTATCTTCCTGATTTCGACATATAATTATACTTGGAATTCTGCCAATATTAATAGCCTCATCTGTCGCAATTTGCAAAAATAATTTAAAAAATGAGAAGCTCATTGATTTTATCAGGTTAGAAATTCCATGGGAAGATACTCGCAGAGTGGTAGCTCAATGACCTGTGAATCGTTTGAATGATATTTAGACTATTCTTTCGATTGCAGTAAAGATTTGCAGTAAATTGTGGACTGCCGGGCTATTTCTTACCACAGCTATTTCCTGTTGGCTTATTCTAAACCATTCTTTGACGACTCAGTGAAAACTGTTTAGTTGAGAAAAATGTTTTTCCGCATAAAACTACTTCCTTAGAATGTTTTTGTAAGAAGAACGTGCCTATTCTATAATGGAATTAGCTCAAGTTAATATTTGGTCTTTTGGAAAATCAAATCTTATCTTAAAAGTGTTTCATACCTGTCTCATAAAGTTTACTTACTCAAGTTAACACGTTTTTTACATTCTGTTGATAAATTTCAGAAGAACACATGAATGTACATCCATTCAGAACAAATCATGAATGTTTTAACATAAAAAAGTTTAAAAATAAAATAATTTGAATTCCTAGCTGATTTCTAGCTGCGCAAGGTAAACTGCATCGCCTTCAATAGAGCAAGATTAAATTTTCCATAGTTAAAAGAGGTTTATTAGGTCACAGATGAAATTGGGGAAAAGATGTGCCTATTAACAATATTTTTGCATGTATTTATTGAATAACAAGAAAAATCACCAACCAACACCTTTTTCTGTTGTCTCTATTGGTACCCTGATAATGTCAATTGAAGTGAATATTATGAGCAAGTGGATCAGCCAGGTTTTTCCATTGAATATAAAGTCATTCACTTCATTTTTTTTAACCTGGCCAATTAACTAACTTCTGAATGCACCAACGTGTCTAACAAGAAATTGATAATTAATGCCAATCTCCATTAATATTAAGATTTAGGTTCAAGTCCAAGTTCATCAAGAATACTATGACTTATTTGTTTTGCAACTTGCGAGTCATCAAAATACAAATAGTTCAAAGCCAAAACAAACTTTTCAGTTAATTCATCCTCATCATCGGTATCATTTTCATTGTCATTATCTGTATTTAAAAATGATTCGCTATTCAACCATCTTTGTGAGCGTAAAATATCATCAATGTTTGCTTCTTTTTTTGAATCTTTACTTGCCACGGTTTCTTTTTCACCCATCTCTTCAAACCCTTTACTTGAAGACTTTATGGTTTTAAGCCATAGCTCTTCGATGTTTGTTTTTGAACGTTTAATTCCGAGCCAATCTACAAAAATATTTAAAATGTTTGTTTATAATTATTAATAATGAATAATAATTTTTAAGGAGTACTCAATATATTGAATATAGAGCTTATATAAATGTATCAGCAATATTGGATAAGTTTTTCCCTTACACTGTGTTTCACGTAGAGAGAGATCCTCACTCTACGATCATCAGAGGCCAAATGGTGATATGCAAACAATCCATTGAATATCACCATCTGGCCTATGATAATCATAGAGTGAGGATCTCTCTCTACGTGAAACACAGTGTAAGGCAAAACTTATCCAATATTGCTAATACATTTAAAATGTGTATTCGTTAATTTACAGCTGACTCAAGCACTTTCTTGTAAATTATGATCTATCACTTTGCAGACTATTTACCAACTAAGAAATTTATAGACCAAAGATTGGGGCAGTACGAATGGAGGTATGTTCCCGTCGAAAATTCTCTTGCATAATTCGAAAGAACTTTATATTTTGAGTCATCTCTGAAAACTTTGCATGGATATTCCATCTTGTAGGAGAATTTGGGTTATGGACTTATTATTCTTAATTTACTGTCTAAAAAGGCACTCTTTTGTCTTTCTCCTTTTAACATAATGTTTTTTTCTCCTTTTTTGTAAGGATAAATTGACAAATAAAATAAGAAATAATTAAAATTTTGAATAAAATTTTCAGAAAATGCACAAAATCCAGTCTTGACCCCAGAAATATTTAATTAATTTCTAAGAGTCTTACCCCAAAGGGTAAGAAGAATAAAACATGTTATCTTTAATTGTTTAAGTTGGGTCGAGTTGGTATAAGACGTTACGTGATGAAAGACTCAAAAGGTAACCATTTCTATAAAGGCTAGGTTCGACTACCAAAATTGCAATTGTAGAAAGTAATAACAAAATGTATGAAATTGTAGACGTGTAACAAGAATTCTAAACGATTTGAATAGCAGATCGAATTGTAGTGCGTCTTAAGAAAGTTTTGAACTTTCAAAGATTGTGATGGAGTTATATTCCTCTTTACGAATCCCTGATGACGCAACACTATTTACGTATTTGTTATTTATTTACCTTTTACATATGGTGTATAGATAACCATCTTATTTAGTGGTTTGTTATCTTGAAATGTAGGTTGCATCTTTAATTATCAAGGTTTTTCTATTTTCAATATGTTCATTTACATCTTATATAAAAATTTAAAAATAACTCAAAAGGGGATGGACAGATTAATGAAAAATTTATATTAAAGTATCGTGTGAAAGATTAGTAATATTTAATTAGTCTCTCGTCTGTACTTTCTATTAGACAGAACACATTGCTCTGTAATTAACCTACTTTTATTTAGAGAGAGGAAGAGAGGAAGCCATACTGCTAGTGGTAATTCAGTATTGGAAAAAACAAGCCATTTTATAGAGTGCCTTCATAGCCTTTTCTCTAATAACTATTATTAAACATTTTTACAATACTTATACCACTTTGTTTTATAGCAATTGCCCCACTTTACATAAGTATTTGTTCCAATAATTAATAATAATTGTCCCATATTGTAATAATATTATCTCCATAGTGCAATAATATCTCTTTTGTTTTCGAAGTAATATTTGCACAACTTACTTTTATTATTCAACATCCCATTTCATCACACCACATTCCTTAGTTTTCACATTTCAATAATATTTGCTTTGTACTGATAAAGCAATAAGATTGTAGACACCAACTTTTATCTCATTTTGTAAAAAAAGATTGGCAGCAATATTTACCCTAAATTTTATTAAAAACCTCTTACGTTTTAATATAGTTTGTCTTAATATAAATAATTTTTTACAAGCGATGCAAGAAGCCTTTTAGTTTCCCGTGTTATGATTTCATTTTCACCAATATTGGATAACAGTATACTCACCTTTTAACAATTCTTATCATACATTTTTAGTGACTAATTTTTAATAATCTTTACCCCAACATTTCTTGATAATATTTTTATGTCACTTTACAATAACATTTATCTATTTGAGTTTGTTGAATTCCTTCAGGACAAAATGTAATATTTAATATCTAATACTTTTATAGATAACAAATTCCTTTAATGCTACTTTTATGGAGTTTTTTTTAAAGCTCTATTATCAGTTTTGTTAAAAGAAGAATACCAAGATTACCTAGATTTCATTAAGAGTAAAATCTTACCTTTTATTAAATTGATTACAAAATCAACAATCTCGTACTCATTGATTCTTGATATGAGATCACACCTTTGGTTAGCAAACACATCATTGAGTATAGACACCATCATATTCATCACAATCCAATTGATCAACACATTAAATGTGAAGAAAAACGCTGGTCCAAGTATACGATTTGTGTTCTCAAATTGATGGTAATCAAATTTACCAAGCAACAAACCAATAACCGATGAAATGGTTTTTGTAACATCTCGGTAACCATATAAAGATGTACCAAAGATTATGGTACTTGATACCATCATAGCAATCATGATAATGGCAAAACACGTCCCAAACATTGATAAAGGGTACCAGGCATCTTTTAAAGTATGCGCCAATAAACAAATCCTTTGATTGAATCTCAAAATTTTCAGAAACTTTATCGTTACAAAAAAACATAGCAATGCAATTATGTATATAAAGCATTGGTCCCAATAAGCAGCAAATTGAAAATTAATAAATATATCAGGTTGTTTCACTGTTAAGCGTTTCATAAGTTGTTTCCCTAATATTGTCCTGTAAACGTAAAAGGTTATAGCCAGAACTGTAAGAATGATATTACTAAATTCAACTAAATTCCAAAATTCTTTAAAATATGCCCATTTCTCTTTATACAGCATTTTCAGTTCACGTACAGTAAAAATCAAAGTCAGAATAACAAACAGAACTTCTGCTATTATTACTGCTAAAGCACTGTTGATGTTATATCGATTTAAACGAAATGTTATAATCGAATAATATGGTATCACACCTCCTCCAGGGGGTAACTCTAGCGTGATTGTCACTGAACTAAAAAGCTCTGTAGCAGCATTAAACAGAGCAAACTCAAGAAATATGGCCCTTGAATATCGATCTATCCATAAGTTCTTTTTCAGCTTTAAAATCGAAGCAGTGTTATTCCATCTTGGAAACAACTCAACGACATAACCTCCTCCAAAATATGAATCAAGTTCAGCAATAAACGGGTACGAGTCTAAATCTTTCCATGTTTGATAAGTCCAAGGTTTGCTAACAGCTTTGCTTGAGTCAATGCGATCTCTGGTAACAGGTAAAGTCCAGTTGAAGAGAAAAGAGCGTTTTTCTTCTGCACTTATGGAATATGAATTTGCGCAATCGTGTGGAGAGGCGTCAGCAACTGACGGATGTTTTTTGCAAGTTCCTAAAATCAAAAAAATGTTCAAACGATTGTTGATTCAAGAGATTTGCTGATTAAAATCATTATGGAAATTTGTTTTTGTAATGTTTATATATATTCTATTTATGCATTTTATATTTCTTCAAATTTCTTCATATGGACACTGGCGCAATTTTTACTCCTCGCATTTTAGGTAAACTCTGATTGAATAAAAGGCATTTTAAGCCAATTTAAAGTACCTAAAATATCAAAATAAGGAATCACAAAATTATACCTCCGAACTGTTTTTTCATGTATGGATTATTACAGTAATGTAGTGACAATACAACTTAATGGCTCTTAATAGCTCTTTATCCCAAGAACTGCTGGCCTTTGAAGGCGTATTCCTCGAAAACATTTTATTGCATAAATCCAAGGAGTTCTATATTTTGAGTTAACTCTGAAAGTTTTGTATGAAAAGTCCTTTCCCTTGTGGAGTTATGCTCTTTCAAAGTTGTCAAAAATGACCCACTATCCTCTGTTTACATTTGCGATTGAATAGAATTTCTGTTTGTTGGTTTTCCTTCTTTTTAGCAAAGATTAAGTGGTCATATATCAAGAAGTAAAGGAAAACTTTGGATGAAATTTTCAAAGTGTGCTCAATATTTAAATGCCCATCAAACGAGGAATAAAAGTTTCGGCGGAATCGTATCCTTACAAGTAATCGACAAAAAAGTTTATAGACATTACCTGGTTTCACACGGACCTGTCGTATCCGAACACCGTTTACGATTTTGGAGTATAGATCATTTGTAAATTTTTTCTCTGGAAAGTCGTAAATTTTTGGATTATCTATATACTTGTATTCTAAGTCGTCATACCACGGGTCTGGATACATTCGTTTTGTAAAGACATCCTCCAACCAAGGCCAGAAGTCGTTGTGAGAACTTAACTAAAGAAAAGTCAAGACACAAAAGAAATATTAAAACTGCAGACAAAAATGATTTTTTCCTATTCCTGAACTATCTAAAGATTTCTCCAATTGCCTGCTAATTAACTTGAAGATTTACTAAAAGCAATTACTTGAACGAACGCTTTCGTTTGGATGTGACTCTTCCGAAATCTTGGCTTTAATGTGAATAACTCTTCGATGTTTCTTGTCTGTCTGAATGCACTTGGGTCACGTGATATATAGCCAATCGAAAAAATAACGATTGTAAAAACGAAATATAACGCAATTTCTCGAATGATCGCATACATTTGACGTTCTTTGAATCGAATTTCACGCATCGAATTCAAGTGCTCCTCATCTATGGGTTTGACTTCCTCTATTTTTAAACGACTAAGAATAGTTTTCCGACGTCTCTTATTGTTTTTAAGCCAGCCTTTGTTTTTATATAACTTCCTTGCTTTCTTTTCGACATGTGATTTTTCTTCATCATCTACCTTCTTTATAATAAGTGCAATAAACATTGCACCAACAAGTATCTTCAACGGCTGCACAACTAGAATGTCTTGACCCTAAGAGAAAAACCGTTGATCAACATACAATAGTTAAGAATAACAATAAAATAAATATTAACTAATTGTAAAGTTCAAAACGAAATCACTGTTATGAAAACAAAAGAGTGGCAAAACCCTTGTTTGAGTGTCCCGGTGAGACCCTGGATGCGTGCTGGCCAAATATTTATTTGGAAAAAATTGCTCGTCCCAGTCAAAAAGTCAGTTTCAATTAAAATATGACTAAAAGTAAACAGAGCCCACTGATAATTTCTCCTAAATTTACCCTACCGAGCTATTCGAAAGTGTTGATCCTGTAGAAATGTTACCAGGTTTCAGCAGCCCGGCCCCATAAAACTTTAGCCAGCCCGATGCGTTTCAGAGAACTCAACAAGCCATCACTGAGTCATGAGTGTCTGGAAATAAAACTTTTACCAAGTAGATAGTCACAGAAGCAAGCCAATCAAGTGATCGTCTATTGCCGAATCCCATTCCATATAACGTAATCAAAACTCCGCATGTAGTGATCACAGCGAAACAAAGAAGCCACGTGATGTAACACCACCAATAAGGAAGCACAAACAATTGACTGATCTTTTTCCTACAGCCAGTTTTTGAATCGTCTTCATTAGAAGATTTCTCTAAAAAAATGTCAATCTTTAGTTATAAAATTTTCGAAGTAAAGCAATGTGCATTGTTAACGCCATAGTGAACAAGAAGAGGTCAAAATGAGCCGCCAAAGTAAAAAAGAACTATAAAAACCCATAGTGAGGTTTAGAACAGGAAAAACAGAATTATCTACAAACAAATTTCTAGGAAAAAAGAGTTGAGAAAATCTTCCTTAACTTATGGCAAACAAATTTTTAGAAATAAAAGTTGGGGAAGTGTTCCTTAGTTTCTAGCAAAGAAATTTCTTGAAAAAAAGCGTCACCTTCTGTAAGTAGCCTTTCCTCTTCTTTATGCATACACGAGGCTGATTTATATTTCTTCGATTTCGGTATGACAGGTTTCGGTTCAATGGAGCGAAACAGTGCAACCAATATTAAGTTGACTGGGACTGTGATGATGGAACTGATAATTGCCACATACACCTTTCGAAAGAAAAAGAACAAAATAAGCTCAAATCTGGAATGATTTCTAATTTTCTTTTATTTGGCATCTTTCATAATAGAAAAAATGGAATATTTATTTCTCAACCATAATTTTTGCATTTCACTCTTCACTAAGTATTTTATGCCGCTCTTCAGTGCGAGTTTCCCGGCTTAACACTTTTCGGCAGGATGTTGTACCGAAAGACCTGTATTTAAAGACTTGTACTTAAAACTTGAAACGCCTGTAACTCCAATAGTAGTAGCTCTCGAGGGTTCAGTGAGCTATCGTAGGAAAGAAGAAATCATGTACTTTTAAGTACAGTTGAAGTTATTCAATTTTGAATTATCAAGGGGACTCGAAATTTACATGATTGTGCGAATCATAGAAGTTTAAAGACATCACGTCAGTCAGCTGTACTGTCAGGCCTCATTGGATTGAGGCGTTTCATAAGTTCATCAATTTGTGTGAATGTTTGAACGATGAGTGCTAAACTATTGGTGAACACTCGATCCTGAACCATTCCAAGAGCTGCACTATAAATTTCAATTGTTATACATTGTGCCAATCTAGAAAATGCCTCTGGTTTACTGAGGTTTAGAGAACGAAAAAATTAAGAGAGATTAAGAAAGACTGCATTCTAAGGAGCTAAAATATTACCTGCTGCCAAGAGAAACTGAACCCTGCAATCCTATTTTCAGTTTCCGCTCGCCTTTCCGGTAGCCGTCCATAAAACATGACACTAGATAACATGACGCACATAATCATACAGACAGCCACTGTCAAACGTTGACAACGAGTAAATGAACTGCGAACTGGTCGAGCGTATAGTGAAAACCA
>JANSTP010328582.1:0-16247 GCA_025330745.1 Cladonema radiatum
CCAAAATGTTCATAGAGGGTTGTTCTAACAAGGTACGAAGTTTCATAGAAATTGGGTAAGTAGTTCGTAAGATCTTACGGGGGGGCGGAATCCGCCCCCCCCCAACCAGACTGAGACCTCAAAAGCCCGACCTGAATAGGGTTAATATTTGATATAATTATCTGTATTGCCAGTAAAGTTTAATGGTTAGTTTTAGTTAATGCATTTTCTGTATTAAAAATTAAATTATTCATAATTCGATTGTTCCATTGGTCATTTGTCAGGAACATATTAGCGTTGACTGAAAGTTCGAAAAACTTTGTTGATGTTGTTGAAAAACGTATGTTGAAATTATGAAAAAGCACAATTGTTAATTCATGACCAGTCATAGCGCAATCATATTGTAAGATATTTTAGAGAAAGAGAGATATAAGCTAGTTTTCTGGCAGTTCATCATTTCGTTTTTTCAACAATAATGGTCAGAAATATTTTTTACGACATTATGGCAGGAAAAGCTTAAAACTGTCTCATTCTTTTGTGCATGGTTGTAGCTATCTAGTTTTTGAATTTTTGTCATTTTTGGTTTAGTGAGAGTTAATTATCTGTCCAGAATTATCTGTCATATTTATAGCTTGCTTTACAAGAAAGCATATTGGACATAGATTTTGTTGGATATTTCTTCCTGAAAATGTTTCTAGAAAACCAGTTGCACTAATGTAATTACACTTGAGTATAAATTTGATTCTGAGACTATCGATGCCAAGTCATTAAGTAAAATAGTCAATTTATCCTCTATGTTTTCTTAGTATTCTTCAAAGAAACTTTAGTTAGAGTTAACTGCCAGTTCTATGAATCTGAAGGACTTAACTTTAGTTAGGTCATAGCTTTTTGAATTCTCAGGTTTTCTTATAGATGCTATGATCATTTTAATTATGTTATTTGTTCCAGTTGTAGTGCCCAATTTGTACAAACATTTCATTTGGAAAGAAAGCTTGAATTATTTCTGTTTAGCTGAGTGAGTAAAGTTGAAAAATAAGAGATTGAAATGAGAAGTTGTTACATTGTCAAGGGAAATTATTTGATAAAATAAAAATATGAGCGAAATGGAAGTTGAACGTAATGGTGAGTTGGTTGTTATGTCCATTACTTTTTCATGTTTTTTAGTTTACATTCGTAAATCCAGGTCTCAAAACATGAAAGATGACTTACTAAAATACTTTGATAAAGCAGCCCTCTCAAATGAGCGCTCGCCCTTCAAGCTTTAAAATTGGAAGCTTATTTGAATTTTCAATGAAATTATACATGAAAGTCAAGTTAAACTGACAACAAATATTGAATTGGCAGCAAATTTTCATTATTACTTTCAATATTGCCTGTTTTTGTGAAAGAAGAAGGAAAGAAGTGCCACAATTAAAAAGGTTTTCTTTAATTTCGACTTTCGCCCAACCATATTGCTATCTCAAAGTGTGAAGGATTTTTAGAATACTGTTATGCTTCGAATAAACGCCCACTTTTATAAAATGCTTCCCTCCCAAATAAAGAGCTAATAAAATGATTAATAGTAATTTTGGCAATGAACATCACCCTCGGCCCCTATCCCCTAAAATGGGTATTTATTCGAAACACAAGCCATTAGGGGTGTTAGCTTGAAAACTAGCCCTTTTTTGCCAGGATTTTATGCTGTTTAGAAAAAAAGACATAGCAAGATAAAAAATGTTCAATAAGCGCCCTCTCAGCAAATCAAAAATTTAAGAAACATACTGGCTATCATCTGAAGCATTACAGTATTATTAAATGGACAGTGTCGCTCAGATTTTTGGTCGTTCGAAAGATGATACAAAAGTATGACCATCTTGAAAAATTCCACAATTTCTTCTTCAAGATATAGTCCTGTGGGAAATGTAACCTCGGTGGCACTTTTGTAAAAAGTGTTTTCGAAGTTGGTTCTTATCGGAAATTTGACGACAAATCCGAAAATTTAGGGGCTGCTTTCTGAAAATGACCTCTTCACGTCGACTTTCAAGTTTATTGTGCAGGATATTGGTAATGAATTGACAGTTTTGAAGAAAATTGGCAAGATATTTGAAAAACTTGGGTGGGGTTTCTAAACTGACGTTTCCACGTCGTAATGACGTCATTTAAATGACGTTAATTTTGTCAATCAGGCTTTGTCATGACTTTCCACTTTATTGTGCAGCATATAGAATGGCTGAGTTGACAACTATGACAAATGTTGGAAAGAAATTC
Source organism: Cladonema radiatum (assembly GCA_025330745.1). Lineage (NCBI taxonomy): Eukaryota > Metazoa > Cnidaria > Hydrozoa > Anthoathecata > Cladonematidae > Cladonema > Cladonema radiatum. The sequence continues at coordinate 2,227 of JANSTP010328582.1, forward strand.
AAAAGTTTAGGAACCTTTTTCTGATAGGACGTTTTCACGTCATAATGAAGTCATTTAAAATTTTTAAATTGACGTTTATTTTGTCAGATATTGTAATGACTTTCTAGCTTATTGTGCAGGATAGTAGCGGTGAAATCAGAAATTGTTTTTAGTCTTCTTATGAGCTGACAGAAATTTTGACAACAAAATGGCGTTGAAATGTCGTGAAATCGATTATTTGTCGTATTACTTTATTGTAAATACAAAATCCGGCAATTAATTATGAAATCAGTCGTCTGTTGAAGAAAAAAAGATGCTAAAAGAAAAATATTTTCTAATTAAAATTTTAACCAGTTAACTGTGATGTGTTTTCAGATCTTTCCTAACGATGTGAATGAAGCCTTTCATATTATATATGTAACAGAGATATTGTCCCATTTTGTAACAAGCTTATTATCATAAGTAATCTATATTGTTGCTGAAAATTTATTATTTTTTAAGAAGTTTCTTGAAAAGCGGTGAATGTTTTGACAATGCAACTACGATTTTTTATTGAACGTCAAAATAACGACAATAAGCCAAAAAGCATTGCTTTCAAGATGTTAATACTGATTAATAATGACCAGAAATATTAGAACTAGGCGTTTAGAAAAGAAAATGTTAATTTTTTGGCTGGCCCAGTCTATTTTTGACTCCAATTTTGAGAGTCCAGTAATATATTTTGAAAAATATTTTCAGGCATTCTAGCTAAATAGCCTTAGAAATTAATCCGGCCCACCCAAATAATAATTCCTTTTTTGCCAGGTAGGGCTATTCTAAAGTGTGGGCCCAGTGAAAAAATTTTAAAATTTTAAAATTTGTCAATTTTAAAATTTTTCCTGACCGATGAACTTTGGACATTAGTCTGGGTCCAACTGTAAATCCGTTCATATTTTCGGTAAAGTTTACGAAATTAGACCATTCTTATTGGAAAATGTACGAGGAATTCGAAAATTGATGTCACCGGGGCTGAAAATGACATCTTCACATCGAAACGACGTCATTTTTATATAACGTCAAAATTGAGGTAAATTTTCATAACACCCTTAGTCAAACATGCTTGTTCAACTCTAATAGACAAGAAAAAAGTTAAGAACTTAGATTTTGGTATTTTAATATATTTTCTAACGTATTTGTGGTATTTGTATTTATAATAAGTCGCATAATTTTGCCGACGTCAAGTTTAAAACGTCGTACCGAGCAATTGTATGGTATGAAGTCAAAGTATATTTACATTTAAACAAATTTAACTTCCAAATTGATAAAGTTATGTGAATATAGTAATTTTCAAAGGCGACAAAGTTATGAATGCCGGCGTCACCGTCAGTATCGTAGAATATAGTCGTCTAATAAAGTATCTGTTCATATTCTCATATTCCTTATATTCTTCATTTCATTCTTTATTTTCTCCATAAAGTTTATAATATTAAACAATAATTAACTCTTGTCGGCAAATGCATAGAAAATTCAAAACTCGACACTACCCATCTGAAATTGGCGTCGCGACGTCAAAATGACGTTAATATAAAACAAGGTTGAACTTAGTGATCAAAATTAAGTGCAAATTTTCAAGAAATTCAACTCAATTAGTCCAATACAAAAAAGTAAAAAAATAACTTCCAATCAGTTTCCAACATATTATGCCATTATTTCTGATTTTTAGTGGATAATAAGACGTATAGTTTTGTCGGCGTCAAATTGGAAACGTGGTAAACAAATACAAAAAGTTATGAACTTGAGAAGCGATTTTAATTTGGCTAGACCATAGACACTGCGCAAATTTTTTTTTTCCATGAGCGAACATAGACCTGATTTACTGGACCAAGATCTCATTTACTGGACAAAGACTTTAGTTATCAGACCAAGACCTTATTTAGCAGACCAAGACCCAAATTATAGGACTAGGACCTAGACTTAATTTTGAGATTTCACTTTCTTTAAAAACGGGGGTCGTGTATTATCAAAAATGAAAACCGCTATTTACAATCAAATAAATTGTCCCAAAAGTAGAATTTGGTTAAAAAAGGGGTTATGTAAATATAACCTCGAGATGATCTATGTCAAGATGGCTTTTTACTATTTTGTTTCTAGATATTTCAGGTCTTCGTCCAATAAATCAGATCTTGGTCAGGTAAATCAGACCTTTGTTCGCTCATAAAAAGAAAAACACGACGACATCTTGTCAATGGCTGTTGCATTGCTGGTATTGTGAATGTGGTCATTTTGTAAAATATCTGCATTCCATATCCAATCTGTTCATGTATTCGGTAAATTTAATAAGATAAGATTTATCAGATAATAAACTCATTGGCCTAAATAAAAAGTAACGTCGAAAACGTTGAAATGTCGTGTATATGCCGTTTCTATTGAACTGAAGTATCGAAATATATAATAATAGAAAACTGATAAACTGGATAATAGAGACCTAACACATGCTTATTTTTCTTACTAATAGTAACCTTCTAAGACTTCAAAAACTTATATATGCTATCCCCTTTAGGTCTTTCGTTGCGCTTTAACAGATGCGAGCGGGAAAAATTGACAGTAGACCTATCTCTTAAATAAATAGGATTTGTCAAACTACTTTGACTTTGACTGTGATGAAACACCTGCGTGCTTCAACCTGGTTTCTAAGGTGATCATACATGAATGCCATCACTGGCTTGTGATCCTAGCGTCATAAAATGGATGAGCAACGGAATACGCCAAGTCAATTATATACCAAGCAAGAGTGGGTATGTAAAAGAAAAAGACCTTTTGAAATTAATGTAATATCAACAGGCTGCTTATTGTCTTTTTCGTACTTTTTGGTTGCAGAAGTGGTATGTTGTGCCAGAGAATTGTTAGCGCTTTTCACTGATATTTCGTCAGCATTTACATCAACTCGTAAGAAGACAATATGTAATTTTTGATTTGTCCTGTACAATAAAATAGAAATTCGTTATAATATCTGACAAGATTAACGTCATTTTACAATCTTTTAAAATTGCGTCATTATGACGTAGAAACGTGCTATCAGAAAAAGGTGCCTGAATTTTTGAATTTCTTTCCAATTTTCGTCAAAGATGTCAACTCAGCCTTTTTATCCTTCACAATCAACTAGAAAGTCATGACAATGTCTGACTGACAAGATTAACGTCATTTTACAATCTTTTAAAATGACGTCATTACGACGTGGAAACGTCCAATAACAAAAAGCTCCCTGGATTTTTGAATTTTTTTTCCAATTTTCGTCAAAGTTGTCCAGTCAACCTTTTTGACCAGCACAATAAACTGGAAAGTCATGACAATGTCTGACTGACAAAATCAATGTCATTTTTAAGTTATTAAATGACGTCATTATGACGTAACAACCACAGTTTCAGAAACTTGAGCCAAACTTTTCAAATACCTTTCCAATTTTCTTCAAAACTGTCAATTCAATACTAGTATCCTACACGCAAATTTCTTTTTCGTAAACGATCAGATCCCCCATTTACCAATCGGACCCCCCATCTATCAATCGGATCCCCCATCTACCGATCAGATCCCCAATATACCGATCAGATTCCCTATCTGTTGATCGGATCCCCCTTCTACTGGTCGGATCCCCAATATACCAATCAGATCCCCCATCTAACAATCGAATCCCTTCATCTCACTACAATTTGCTTTTTCCAAAGAAAATAGCAATGTAGAAATCGTATTTTAAGTTTGTGTCGTGTACCATGTAATTAAGCGTATTGTTAATTCGTATCGTGTATCGTGTGATTAAAGCGTATTGTTTGTTCATATCGAGAAATTCAAACGTATTTTTAATTCGTATCGTGTAATTAAAATGTATAGTAGGAGTTTTGTATTATTAGTATTGTAGCGTATAATTAGTGTTCATCAAAATGTTAACGAGTATTGAATGCAAATTTCCCTAGTGTAAGTATTGAACACCAAAATTGTTTAAAACCATCGTCTAAGGCATCAGCAGAAAACAGGGGTAGAAAATTGGCACAAAATTGTTTGCTTGGTCGACAAAAATACTTCTCTGATGGTTCTGTAAATTCCCTTGACTATTATCCACTTGATGCTGACCACACTGATTGAATACTTCATTACTCAGTTCATTATTATTGTTTGATTTTGGCAATGCAGGGTACTTGAAGGGTCCTAAGGCAGAATTATAAGTATTAGGTTTGTGATTCATAGTTGATTCGTCGTGTTGTTGCAGGCAATCTTCTTTTGAGATTGGAATATCATAAGTTTGTTGTCCTTCAGCTGCAGTTGTAATCAGGTTAACTTTATAATTTGGTCTTACATTTCTGTCTCCTAATTTAAACTTTCCTTTTCTCTCACTGCCTCTTCTATCTACGGTATTATCACTATTGGTCTTACTTACTTCTTGCAAATCTCCTATACGTATATACTTTCTGACATCTGACGGTTTCGATATTTTCTTTGCTCCTTCAATGATCTTAGGTATTTCTACATTTGGTTTCTCTATACTAAAATCTACTTCTACCTTATTCGTATTATCTTTTTCTTTTCTTTCTTTCAGTAAATCACGGTTCAATAATATGTTAGGAGTATATTTCATACATTTCTGTAACTCAATAGGGTTAAAATCAAAATTTTCTTCCTCACTTGAGCTGTAGGACATGAACGATTCTTCATTAAAGTTTTCATTAACAATTGAACAATTTTTCACACGATAATTAGTAGAACGGGTTTTTCTTTGATTAACAGGTTTTTCTTCGGGATTTTTAGCGTTTCGAGTTTTATCCACATTATTGTTAGTTGGGTTAATGGTTGGGTTAACGGTACTTTTTATTTCCTTGTTTTCAATTACGTTTTCATTTCTGCTGGTTTTTTCATCTTGTTCATTGATTCAAATATTCCAGTCAAAATTATCGAGTAATTCGTTGCAAGGGAGTAACATGTTTCGGTGTAAGAGACAAGTTTTTCCATTCGAATAATTTTCGGCTTGAACACGATATAACATTGGTTCCTTGGTTTCTTCGTCGAATTTTATTGGCTCGATAATCCTGTGAATAGCTTCTTTCCAATGCCATCTCATCTTTCCTGTACCTCCTCGTTCGGACTTGTTGCGAATCAGTACTCTAGCACCTCGATTTAACATGTTTGAGCATGGCTTTTTGTTATGAAGAGCAGCATCTCTGTCTTGACGCTTTACAGACTTTTCTCGAGCTAACTCATATGCTATCTTCACCGCTTGGGACCACTCTTCGACATATTTCGAATGCGATAGTTGATTTTGATCATTACTCTCCCTTGACTGAAAAAGCAAATCGATCAGTAATCTTGGCTTACGTCCAAAAAGAATGTAGTCAGGTGAATAACTGGTAGACCAATGTCTCGTGCAGTTGTACGCGTGGACTAACTTTTGGACATGATCTTTTCATTTTGTTTTGTGATTTTCAAGAAGGGTTAACAGCATATTGATGATAGTCTGATTCATTCGTTCAGCTTTTCCATTAGTTTGCGGGTGATATGGTGACGTTTGAATAGCGTGTACGTTCAAAAGTTGTGACAAAGATTTAAATAATTTGTTGTCGAATTATTTGCCTTGATCGTGTAAGATATTTCCCCGAATACCAAAACGTAATATAAAATTGTTATATAAACATTCAGCGGCTGTCTTTGCTTCTTTATTTCTTCTTGGGAAAACTTGGACAAATCTTGAAAAATTATCGATAATGATTAAGAGATATTGGTAACCTCTGCTGCAAGTATCTAAGTGTAAAAAGTCAAAATGTATAATCTCCCACGGTGCACTTGCTGAAAATTTTTGAAGGGGTGCTTCGATATTCCTTGGCGGTTTCTTGTTTTTCACGCATGAACAAACTCGTGACACGAAATGTTTAATGTCTTCTTCCATCTTTTGCCAATAAAAACAGCTTTTTATCAATTTGGTCGTCTTCTGTTCTCCAACGTGTCCCATGTTTATGTGAAGTTCGTGGTAAACGAGTGGCTGTAACAATAATGGCAATAAAATTTGTTTTTGGTCTTTTTGTCTGTAAACTATTCTGTCGTTGTCGATCTTGAAATTTTGAATAAATTGTTTTGTTTGATTTTTTTCTTCTCTAAGTTTGCCTTCTTTGTCCATCAAAATGTTTTTCTTGATCTCTTGAATCCAATGATCATTATCTTGTGCTTTAAGAATATCCCTCCTTGTAAATATACATGAACGGTCACCTTAGCTGTATACTATTATACCGTTGTTCGCGAAATCACTATTAAAGGCGTTTATTGAGGTAATCCATGTCTCACGTGCTTTCGTCTGATTTGTTGCGCCATGAAACATTGCTTTAACTGCATCACCCTCGAAGACTTCTGAAAACTCGTCTAATTGAAATTTTGATCTATTGAATGGATAGCGACTAAGCGAATCAGCAGCTAAGTTTTGAAGACCTGGTTTATAATGGATTGTAAAGTTAAGATGCGCTAGTTCATTGATCTATCTTTAGCTGGTTGCGTTAACTTTACACGATGATCGTAGATATACCAGAGGGTTATTGTCTGTATATACGTCAAAATGTGGTGCATAAAACAAATAATCACGGAAGTGCTCGCATATTGCCTATTTTAGCGCCAGGAATTTGAGTCTTGAGCTGTGATATCTCCGTTCTGCACCTTTGCAATGCTCTACTACCATAACCAATGACTTGAAGCTCATCACCTTTCAACTGATAGAGTTTCCATTCTAAACCTTTGCCTGACGCATCTGTGTGGAGAATGAAGGGTAGGTCATAGTCCGGAAACGTGTTAGTGGGTTGATAATGTGTTGTAATAATTTGTTCAAGCTATTTTGGTGTTCTTCCGTCCAAGTAATTTTGTCTTTTTCACAAACTTTCTTCAGATCTTTTGATTTCAATGATGAACAAAGTGGCTTTGATTTTTGAACAAAGTTTGAGATCGATGTTCTAAAATAGCATATCAATCCTTGCAAGCTTCTCAGCTCTGTGACAGTAGCTGGTGGTTTATTTATCTTCGCAACTATGGAATCAACATGCTTTGGGTCTGTCGTGTAACCATTTGCTGAAATAATTCTTCCTAAGTATGATATTTTGCGTTTAAATAATTCACATTTCGAAGCTTTGATTTTAATGTCATATGATTTTAATTGTACATATATTTTTTCCATGTGAACTAAATGGTCATAGAAATTTCCTGAATATATTAGCAAATAATCTAGGTACGGAATTGCAAAGTCATCTCTGTATCCGTCGAGTACTTTCCCCATGAAACGTTGGAATGAAGCAGGAGCTGTCATTAAACCAAAAGGAACACGTACCCACTCATACAAACCCCATGGTGTATTGAATGCGGTTAAATGTTAACTTTCAGCATCTAAGTGAAGTTGGTGGTAAGCTTTGATTTGGTCGAGAAGAGAGAAGAATTGGTTTCCTCCTAAGTTGTCAATAATATCTTGAATTCTGGGTAAAAGATATCTGTCTGGAATAGCGTTTGCATTAAGCTTGCGATAATTGCAACAAAGCCTAAGTGAACCATCTTTCTTTCTGACAATAATAACGGGAGAGGAATATGAACTTTGAGATTGCTTGATTAATTTTTTATTTAGGAGATCTTTAATGTAAGATTTCAATTCTTTATACATGTTCTTCGGTATACTATTATAATTTAATTGAACTGGAATGGTGTCTTTCAAACGGATAGTCACTGCACTGTCTTTCACATCACCTATATCATCTTCCCTTTTAGAAAATACTTCACTTTCTGACGTTGCTGCATCTTTAATCCTGACAAATCTATGGAATTTATGACCATACGTTGGTGTTCATTCAGGATAATGTCGTTTCCTTGAGCTATAGGTGGATGATTCTTGTATGAGTTTGGTGTGACAACGCTGTCTGAGGATGTTATTTTTGCTTGACATCTGTTGATGGAAAATGATTTGTGTTTGCTCTCCTCTTCCATGCCACTCTTCTTTCTTACTTCAAATGGCATTACCGAATTAACACTTTCAATAGTGCCGATGACTTGATTTTTATTTAGACGGATGGTGTGGTTAGAGTCATTGTTTACTAATAATCTAAAACAATACTGTGGAATATTCTTTTTCACTGTTACTAAGCTTTCGAAACATTCTAAACCAACTAGAAGCTGTATTTCACCTTGCTGGAATATCGTCATTGTGTCTGTTGGTAGGCCACTCCTTTTGATGTCTGCGTTACATGGAATGCTGGTTATCCTTCTGGCAGGTAATTTGAAATTTTTGCCTTTGACTTTCACATTGATTATTCTGTCGCTGTCAACAGATTTCTTTATGACACTGATGATAGATTCTTTCTTAGAACTTTCTTCATTAATTGACGAGAACAGCTTCGCAAAGGTTCCTTAGAATATCGCCTTTTTCATTTTTCTCCAATAGTGTGTGGATGAAATTGAAACCTAAAATTGGTGTTGACAAATCTTCTACACTGATGAGGAAAGGTACTACAATCTCCTGAGCTTTTGCATATTCTTCTGTATCACCTATTTTGACTATAAGAGGTATCCAACCATCATACTGAATCTCTGTCGTATTTCCCCACTGAATGCATAAAGAATCACCTTCATCCAGTATTTCCTTTATATTATAATGACTGGTAATGCCTAACTGGTTCTTTAAATACTGCTTGCTAATAATGGACACCTGGGCACCAGTATCAAGAAGAACTGTTGACTTTGCCTCATTAATTCTGCAAGATATTAAACATCTCTCTCCAACAACTGCTGCCATATTTGAATTTGAATGTTTTGAAAACTTTTGACCATTAATATTAATATTTTCTTCTAATTTATTTATAGATTTGCATAATAATTTATGTAACTGCCAATCACCTCTTGACAAACTTTGTTACAGTAGTAAACCCTTTTACAATTTTTACATTTAATATTTCTATGATTTATTATATGATTTTTACAAAAACAACATTTAAAACGGTAGGGCCGATCTGATTCATTGATAATTGGTTGCCCTTCCCCAATAATCTGTTGGCTTTTTTAAAGACGGTAATCGACAATTCCTTGAAACGTGTCCTGTTTTGCCACAATTATAACAATGAGTGCACAACTGGCTATCTGAACAGAGTCTACAACGATTCCTGTTTGGTTTACTGGTGACGGTACTATCTGTCTTTTTCAAAGAATTTATTTCTGACTGCATACTAGTAACTTGAATAGTAAGACTTTCAACAGCAGACAATAATTTTAAAAACTCAGACATTTCAGATTTTTCCTTCTTAGTTGTTTTATCTTGCAATGATGTAATTTCATGGATCCTAGCCTTTGAAACGTTCTTATTAGATACCGGTAATTGTTGGTTTAAATTGGTTTTTTAAGATAACTGGTTTTTAACTTGTCCTTGCTACCAATAAATGAAACATACATTGTATACATTTTTGTCACCAGCATGATTAAAATATTTTCTGGCAGGATATGCACGTCATATTATATATTGGCATTTTGATGAAAATTATTCTACTTAATAAGATTTGCTCTTTTATATTTTTAGATCTTTCAGTTGAAGAGTTTGAAGAATATTCAAAGGAATTTTCGAAAGAAATTCGAAATGAAGCGATTGTTGATCCATTTCGTAGCTTTTCATCGAAAGTTTCGAATATTGTTAATCATGCTAGACAGTTGCTTCAAATGTTAACGGCAAATCCAAGCTTGCTTGATGAATTTTTTAAGATATTGCGAAAGGAAACATTTAGCCTGATAACCTTGGAGTCAGTAAAGTGCGCGGAAAAAGAGAAATTATTCAAGAAATTCGAAAGATTAAGTTTAAATGATAAGGTTTAGCTTAAATGGCAATCGCTCCTTCCAGCAGAGGATGTTGAACCCTCTATTATAGCAATCACGTTCCAGTATATGTTGGACAATTATTTGAAAAAGGCTCTTCAAATGAAAAATCAACTCTGTTTTCAAGCTGCACCTATTGTTAGGAAAACCACTTGCGAAAGAGTTGAAAAATAAACCCTGCAATATGTTGTAGGGTATACAATTTATTGTATTTTGCGAGAAGTCAAAGGAAATCGATCAAAAAAGCTTACAGCTATTCAAAATATCCTTAGTTTATGGGGTCAAAAAGTGAACCCTGATTATGAAAGTACAAGCATGGATGATTACACTAAAGATTGGGTTGAGAGAGTAAATCGTGGTGGTTTAATACATGTCAGTGGTGATTTTTATAATTTAGTCAAAGAAATGGAGCTGGAGGCTAGGTATATTGTGAACTTGACATTTTTAATAACTTATTGCGGTGAAAACATTCATAAAATGGTGTGTACAAGGATTAGAAACAGTAGTCATGTTATCAGCCAATGGGAGATTTTGAATCAAAGTATCGAGAACAAAAGCCTTTGTGAGAGTCTGTTTGAAAAGATTTTGAAGCGTTGGGCCAATATCAGGTTGAACAGTTTTATTAAGACATGGGTGCTCATTATACGACGCAGTAAATCTAAACCAAAAGTTGCGAAAAAAGGTGCCGTATCATTCCGCAAGGATCTACCTTAGCTGGCAAGTTGTAAACAATTCTTTGGGATAACTGTCATCCCTGTTTTAGTTTTTCCTTTTTCACTGTTTTTTTAGTGAATGCAAAGATAAAACTTTTTTATTTGCAGTACGCTTTGTTTTTGACCGGATTGTTTCTTAGTATTTTTTATACCTTGTGAGAAATGTTGTTAAAAAAGGATACAGTATTTAATCCCTCTTTCTTCTCCTAAATATCATTTTTACCAGGAAAAACGAGATCTTTATCAGGAAGTCACACACATACTTTGAGCAACTCATTTATTACTACTGTATCTGTTCTAAAGTTTTGATCGCATTTGGTTCTTTTAGCAAAGTTGTGTTTCTTTCAATTTTGAGAATTTCCTACTATCGAATGGAAAGGAAAAGACTAATTTGGATATTTTATAATAGACGAAGTGTCAAGAATGAATCTTTCAGCCACTTTAAAAGAAAGAAGTGTGAATCAACTTTAAAAGGCGAGAAAAAGAAAATAAAAAGTAGCCACTAAGGTAACAGAAATAAAGCACACCAAAGTGTGGTGTCAAAATGAATACCAAGAATTATAATTAGAAAAAAGAAGTCTTGTACTAAGGCATCTTCTAAGGAGTTCCACATTAAAGTTTTTCATTTTGGCAAAACCAGTTTTGGAAAAACCCAGTTGTTTTCAAATTTCGAATCGGGAAACCTAAATGAGAAACCTTTTATCAAAGAAGATATCATAATTTCATTGTGGAGCTGGAGCTAGACTTTTCAGTTTTACCAAGGAGTTGGTTTTATGGTTTTACCAAGTTTTACAGATTCAGAGTTTCTTATCTGAAAAATTGCACATTTCAGATATCCATTATAATCATATGCTCAGGAAAAACATATGCATATATTCATACATATATTCATAGTTCTTATTCATTACACACTGCTTGTACCATCTTGCAGTGCGGGTTTCCATGGGGCAGTAGTGCTTAAAAGCTTTCCCGGCTCTGTGATGAACCTAAATTACATTTTTGCATTATACTATATATTACGCAATACCTTTCATCGCCATCATCTGGATCTTTGTAAGGAACCACTGACTTTTTCAAACTTTTCGTGCCCTGAATGTACGTCACAACATATAGCGAGTCAAAAAACATATCTACATTGCGAATGAATATCTCCATTTCTTTGGTCGATTCCATTTGACGATGTTTGAAATATTGCGTTTAAATATTGTATGAATAAATAATTATTTTCTTCAATATACTTAGGTATATTAAAGACAGATACATTCAAATATCATTTGAAACAACTGACGGTACAATAATGGGAACAGCGAATATGCACAATCAAAGAGCTAAAAAACTCAATTTTGCCTCAATGACTTGTATTGCTTTACAGTACTTTGATACTTGAATTACATACTATTTTCGCATGTGTCAATGCAAATGACATTGCAAAATATTTGAGTACTTTCTATTATTGTTAAGAGGGGAAAACAGAAAGTATGTAAACAGCTCTTACTTGTGCGTGACCTTGGATTAAGGACAATATGGTCTTCTGTAATCTTTTGAAGCTTTCTATTCATTCCTAGATGCTGTTTTTTAATGTCCAGATCATACTCATAAAGTTCCACAATTCGCTTCCAACTTAACTCTTTTCCATGACGCTGAAATTTTATGAAAATTCCTATAATCTTGACAACAACAGCGTTAAGCCATTGGAAAACAGGTTGAAAAACATTTGCAATCTTATTCTTCTGTTTATAAAAATTAGTGCATATTAAATTAATCCCCCTCCCAATTGATAGGGTAATTTGCACGTCTTATATATACAAAAAGCAACAGTCAATATAACTTTGTACAAAAATTATTGATCGTAGGCTCCAGTTTATACTACCCACATCATATTTTCTTATGCCACTTAAATACCTTAATGGTTTAAAAAAATATATTTAAATTTTTTCATTTTAGATGGTCAAGCAGTCAATCTACCTAAACAAATATATTTTCAGGTAACAATAGCCTCTGCAAAAAAATATTTGCGAGACTATTTGAAATGACTTTTATCTTTTTTTCACTTGGCCTCTTATTAAGTTTACGAAAGTTTATGACGACGTCATTTTGTCACTGCAGCTTGTCCAAATGGGTGTAACTTTGAACACCAACTGAAGTGAATCGAAAGAGCTCTCTTTATGCAGTTTTCACCAGTTTCTACTACAGTAGAGCACTTTGAGTTCATTAGAAGTTGCAGATAATTTAGGCCCAAAATTAATTCAGAAAAATGGTATTGACCATTGCCATGGTTAGAATTTGTGTGGTCACTCAAATTATTTTTTACATAATTTATTTTTAAAATTCACAAAGTTTCGTGGCAAAAACGCTTTTATTTGCAGAGTTATACCAAGGTTATACAAAAGAACTAGAGTTAATAAAGATTGAAAATACCTTTAAATGTCATGTCCTTTGATGGCTACCTGAGTGCTCCAAATTGTTTCGCAAGGTTTTAAGTAGGTGAGGGACATCACTAAAGAGATAAATTTTACGATCTCTACTGCAATTATTGATCGCTCAAAAAACAACACCGTCATCTGAAATATTTGCGCCATCTGCCATTTCATGCAGACGAAAGAATCTTCTGTTTAGGGGAGCACTATCTGATACCATAGCTATAACTTCTAAGACACACACCTCCAAAAGATGCACTGCTTCCCATATAACACTATAAAGTTGATCACTAGAAAAGCCACGTGAACTAAGATATTCGATAGGATAAGAATATCTGCACAGCAACCCTTTCACCATGAAAAAAAGTATGTGGGTGGCAATTTCCTTGAAGTGTTGCTAATTGAAGTTTCTTTCAAAGTTGTCTAGTTCTTCATTAATTGAACCGAGCTCAGTATTGATCAAGAAATTTTGGAATATACCAAATTAGCTTTGATGTGCATTTCATCAAACACAAGAATACATTGTTTCTCAGCATCACACATATCATCTATTTTCAAGTCGGAAAACATGCGCTTTAAAATATTTGGATTGAAGCCTGAACCACTTGACATAAAACCAGTATAGGTGTTGATTGTAGATTTATGTGGCAATTCCAAAAATCCACTATTCCGAAGAAGTTGATAAGCACCTGTCGAGATCACAAAAAATATTTAAAAAAAAAAAAATCATTCTAGTAAAGGGTCATTTGTAATAAAATTGACAAAAAAAAAATTTTTTTTGTCAAAAAAAGTTATCCAGAAAAGAGTTGGAATTATTTTTTCTAGACAAAACAATAACTAACGGAGCTTAAACAAAAATTTCTCAACAAGTTTGGGGCTACTTTTCAAATAACAGGGATTTTAAGTTCTTAATTTGTTAAAAAATTGTCCCGTACATTACACAGGATTATACAGTCATAAAATTCCAGTTTCTTTGAAAAAATGCAGTTTTTCATTGAGGGGCTATTTGGTCAGAAAGGGTGAGTGGTAGGTATGTGTTTTTCTGCCTTTAACTAATGTTTAGATATCAATATTT
>JANSTP010328693.1:0-17306 GCA_025330745.1 Cladonema radiatum
AACTATAACATATACTTAACATATTTTTTGGTCGTCCAGTCGGGCTACCAAAAAACCTGAATTTAATTTTTTTACTCTTCCGCAATTAATTTTGGTCGTCTGAAACCGTCGGACGACCGTGAGGTTACACCACTGATGAGTATCTCCCTGACGTCGTATCAATTTTTTTTAGTTTAATAATTCTCTGTTTTTTTTTTTCTAACATTATTTTTATTTCAGCACACATGTTTATGTCTGATAAATTTTCGTATTTTGGACACCCATTGGTTTTCAACAATATGGGTCGATTAGAAATAGATGAAGAAGACTTGAATGTACCAGTTCCAGTTGGCACGCAAGATTTCAAAATAATAGATTATCAAAACTTCAATGACTGGGTTGCAACTAAACAACAATATTTAAATACTTATGAAATGTTAAAAGATTTAAAAGCAGTAAATTTTTCTAGTCTAATTGATGAACCATGCACAATACTTACTACAGTAGAGAATTATCTTAAAAATACAAACGATATTGGATTCGTTGTGAAAGGATATCATTTTGCAAAACATATAAGTTTGTCAAAACCAGGTATGTTTAGAAGAAATGAATTTGATGACCATTATTTTTGTTACTTTGCAAATACCAATATTGTACTATATATAACAAAATCAAGTAGAGGAGCAAGTTACGCTTTACAACAATCAAAATGTAACATTCAAATCGCTAACATTCTCCATGAAGAACTTCAGTCCAAAAATATTCTTCAAATCAATGTGATTGTTCAAAGTACTGATGAGGAACAGGAGTTTTGTAAATCTTGTATTGACAATAAGTTATATGTTACAGAAGATGTTTTTACTAATGTTGAAACATTTTCAACATGGTTCCAAGAGTCATTCAAGCTTAAAAAAAACATACCGAAAAAAGAAAATCAAGACAGCTCTTTGTGTAGTGAAGAAATCTCTAATAAAATTATGCAGAACATGTTTGCATATGAAGCTTTAGAAAATAAAGAACTACCAACCTTTTCAAATCTTTGCGAGGATCAAATTGATGAGCTTGAAAAACTTGTTCTTCTTACGTCTTCTCAATATAAAGCTTTACATTCACCAAACAAACATATTATACTGAAAGGTTCGTATGGGAGTGGTAAAAGTTTAGTATTGTTCAAAAGATTTGAACATGTCATTGAAAATATGGGAGACAGTGAAAAAGCGTATCTCATTTGCAATGACCAACAGTCCAAGTTTCTTGATTTCATGAATACCTTCCAGAGAAAGTATCCATTGAAAAACATTGTTGTTTGCAAAAGTGATAACATAATAGGAATTAATAATGCCCCTTTGTTATCAATTTTATTGACACATATTAGAAGCATTTGTAATAGCAGTGTATCACATGTGTTTATTGATGAATTCAGTGCTTCTTATATAAATCATGAAGAAGTTTTGAATATACGGGAAGCATTAAAGTTTTTCAAACATTCACATATAATGATTTCACTACAGTCCATGGAAGAAAATGTTATGAAATGTAAAACTATTGATTTTCTTGATATTGGTTATCAGTATAGTGCTTTGTTAGAAAGAACATCCTTTGTATGTTATCATCTTGAATATTCGATGAGAAACTCATTGGAAATTCATAATTTTATTTATGGTACATCAAGTGTTATTGAGTCTTCTGTTGTAGAATTAGATAATAACGATACCTTTAAAAACAAAAATATTTATGTAGACAAAGAACAAGGAAGGGAAAATTTTCAAACTGAGGGTTCTAATTCTATTTGCTTCAACTATAATATGAGTAAACTATGTGGACATTCTGTTAGAGCTGGTCCAGTAGAAGTATTTTTCTTTGATATTGGTAAATCTGATGTGCCAGACAATATTTCTGCACTTTATACTTCAGTAATATCTTATATTTCAAACAAGTATTGTGACCGTAAATATGTCATTTGTACTTATAACGAAAGACTGTATAATGGTGTTTATGGATTTCTTGAGTGTAACTTTTTTACGTGGACAAATGAGATCAATGAGTTTTTGAAAGAAGATTCGAACTACAAGATCTTATTGACAGACTATGCCAGTGTTAGAGGATATGAATTTAAAAATTTTATTTTCATGGTTCCTTTTGGATCCAAGTTTTTGAGGTATCGTATAGTTGAATGTCTGAGCCGAGCCACTGAGAAGTTGTATATTATTACTGATAATACTATCAAATTAAGTGGAACCTGTTTTGGAAATCTCTCCTACAAGTACTTTGACCTTCTTGATGAGAAGTTGATGGAAAAGTGGAAATCAATGGCTTGTGCAAGTTTCACCTTGATCAAGTACAGTAAGCCAAGAAACAAGCTGACTTTGCACAGAGATAAAAAGATAATCCATACAGAAGATTTAGGCAAGCATGGATACCATCACTTTGATATGTAAGTATTTAATATGCTTGAAAGGTGAAATTTGTGTGAAGGGTAACTTTTGACTACCATGACCCTTCCCATTGACATTTTGATAATAAATATTATTGCAAATTTTTGTATTTTGAAAAAGAGTACAATATTGAGAAGACATATTGCAGTGACATGACAGTGGAGCAAACTTACTCCTTTGAGTGCCATTTAAAGAAAGAAGTCTTTAAAAAATAATAATGAAATAATTAATTTATCAAATAAAATTAACTTTGGGTGATATTTTGAAACTAGCGACAAACCAATTTTCGCATTATTTTGTGTGTTAATAAAACCATATACATGAAATTGTAAAGAAAATTTATTTTCTTACGTCATAAATGCTTTTCGCTATAACAAGCATCGTCAGTATGATAAAAAATAAATTAAATTATAAAATCGAACTCACAAAATTATATACAAAATCAAAAGAATTCCCATGATGATAAACTAATAAAAATGTGAAATACAGCTACATAAGACAAAAACAGTAAATTATGTATCTAAGTTATACCATTTCTACATAAATCAAAAATTAAAGTCAAATTTATACCATTTCTATTATACCATTTCAAACTTAGTTGGGAAATTGGCATTTACATATTTCTTCTTTAAAGTTACTTGGGATGCGTTTTGCTCTGTGGAGTTCTCCATTTATTGCATTTGGCTTATACTTTTTTGGTATCCTAATAGGGCATGTAACTTTTTCGCAAATTTTATAATCCAACAATGATGTAACTACACCAATTAGTCACTGTGATGGGGCAAGAAATAATCTGGTTTTCCGAACTGGTCAAGTGATGTCTTTCTACTCAAAAGTACCTCTAAAAAATAGAACACAAAATCAGTAATGATATTCTTACAATATAAACTTACAATTAAGTTTTTATACCAAAAAATATGCTCAAATTCAGTATTTATCATAAAATAAATCATGGTCCTGAAAATGTCACTTCTGCAAATTATAAAAAATATAGTTCAAAAAATATAAAAACGCATGCGCATTAAACAAACAGAGCTACAGAGCTAGACGACTAAACACTAAAGGAACAAATGCTGTAGAGCAGGCAGCTAATGCTAGAGGTAAGACAATATATTCCTATAAATGAAAAGACTAAGAAATATTAGAACAACAATCAATATAATTTAAAATGTAATCTAGAGATAAGACACTTAAAAATTCTAGAAATATGCTAAAACTGAACAAAAGGCATGCAAAGTGTGACAGACTAAAAATGCAGAAATGCAAAGTGGAAAGCAAGTGAGAAAGCAGTTCACTTCAGATAAACAAATTGAAAAGCTTTGCATTCTACAGAGGAGAGCTTTGCGTGTTATGTCCTTTTCTTTGCCACGTGATAGTACGAGTCCATTATTTTATTTTCTGAATCTCTTAAAGGTCAAGGATATATTCAGGTATGCAATTTTGAAGTTTTTTTATATGCTTAAAGAAGATTCAATCCCTGTGTCTTTAAAACAACATTTTTTATTTACAGATAATATTCGTCATACTAGAAATGATCATATATTTAAACTACCATTAGTGTCTTCTTCCTCATTTGGTTCAAGGTCTTTATGATTTTACGGAGTAAACGTTTGGAATGGTTTTTATGCTTCTTATGAAGACAAATCCGTCATTTCCTTTCTTGGTAAACTAAAAAAATCTGAATTGATCAATTGTTTAAATGAATACAAACATGATTCACTTTGATAAATTTTCGATGTCTATTAGCCTACAGTTTATCTCTTTTGTGTGTTTTTAGATTCGGGATTATTTCTTTTGTTGCATCAGCATATTCATCACGTTTTTTAAATTTAATTTATTTTGTTAGTATTTTTTATTTCAGTTTTTATTTTATTTTATTTTATTTTTTGTCTTTTTCTTTTTTAGGAGACCCATTAAATTATCTATATTATGGAGTCTCCTATTTTGGGAATAATTTTTGTAATTATTTTCAAAAAAACAAATATATATCTATCTATCTCAAAGCGAAAATCCAACCTGCACCTGAAAGATTGTAGGACTTGTAAGATTACCACTGGTTGGCCAATCCTCTAACATAACATACCATGTCTGCAACCATGTTGCAATATGATCATATAAGAGGAAATTATTATCAGTCAAAAGATAATGGGCATATAACCTAGTGAGATTTATATTTAAAAAATATACATATGTAAACTAATTAAAAATACTTAAACAAAAATACACACACAAGTAGACATTGGCCACATAAAATCCATGCCATCATCATTATCTGGACCAACAATGACACCCAACTGGATGAAGAGCATCATTGTCAGCGATATGACCAGGTGTTCCGGACGAGTAAGCGTTATCTGCACCATCGATGATACCCGCCAGATTCAAATGACATGGAAAGACAAAACACAAGAAACCACAAAGAAATCACAAAAATTACTAAAAGCATAGTAAAAATTATTGCTTTATTATATTACAAATTTATATACAAACTAGGAGACCAGCTCCAAGGGGCAATTAATTTAATTTAAATTTAACCTAATTCTTATAGAATATATAAAGCATGAACTAATTCATTGGCAGCTACACCATATTTAGAAAATTCAGCAGAGTGCTTATCGAAGAGTGTTCTCGCTGTCTTTTTAAGGTATTGTTCGGAAGCTCCTTGACTTTTCATTCTGTTTAATAACTGTTTAGAAGATGCCAAAAAATTCCTGACTTGTGATGTCACTCTGCAAATTCGAAGAATCTCTGCGGATACAGTATTATAAAATATTTTCCTAGGTAAATTGCTACTGATGTTTGGCATTCTGACAATTGAAAAATCAAAGTTGTCTCTTTTGTCAAACAATGATGTACTGTATTTGTCGTTCTCTATTTTGATTGCTATATCTAGAAGTGAGGCAGAAGTAGTTTCATTATTCTCTAGTTTGAGGTCAAGTTCTTCCAGGTAAATCTCTTTATAATGTTCCAGAAAAGACAGTTTATCATTCAGACTTAGAAGGTCATCTATGTATCTAAACACATAGTGAAAAAGACGAGCTAACTCAAGGTTTTCTTCAGCTTTCTTTTTAATCCACTTAGACTCATAAAAGTAAAGAAATAGATTTGCGAAAAAAGGGGCAGGATCAAGAAATATTGAATTACCAAGTGTAAAATAACAATTGCTAATGATGAATTTAACCACCTGTTTTAAAACTTCTTTAGTAAATATTATAGAGCGAGGTTTGTTTTTCACCCAAGAAGCTCTACCAAATTTGTTAATGGTCAAATAATCCTGAGACTTTCCATTGAAACAAAAATCTATTATTTCATCTAGAACCTCAATAAGTTTATGGTGGGTATTTTGGTGTAAAGGGTAGAAAAACCAAGTGTACTAACACATCAGCTTTTAATTTAAAGTTAATCTTGTCAATTACTTCTGCAACACGCTTATTATTTTGTATGACCCAAAAACTATTAATATTATTAAAAAATTTTGTTTTATTGTTATAAGTTTCAATTCGTTTAAAAAACATGGAAAAGATAGCAGAAACAATCTTACTTATAGGCTTAAGAGAACATTGTTTACTAGCAATAATGAATCTTGATCCAATTGGCTTTTTGTGCATCTTTGGTATCCAATAAGCACATGGAAGTTTATTTTTAGCTTCTTCAAGGTTTATAGAAATATTTGAAAGAAAATTCTTATGATTTTGTATAATATTATTAATTGTAGTATTTATTATTATTTTGTCAGTCGGATTCTCTATGCCTAGTAAACCAAATTCTTTAAAGAGAACTTTTACATAAAATCTTTTGCAAATAAAAGCTAGGTTATTGGTAGCTTTGTTAATGGGGACAAGGACAACATTTTCTTGTAAGTCTGTAAGGCATTTAATGACATTTTCATCTTTTAAAATATCATTGACTTGTTTCGGCTTAACCCTTGCCTTTAGCCTTTCAATTTTAGCTGCCACAGTAGTAATGACAAAGTCTTTCCATTCGTTAAAACAAGATTTGTCCATTTTTCCTAACGAGGAAAGTCTATTTATATATTCGTCATGAGTCTTTTTTATTTCATGAAAACAAGAATCCTATTTTGTTTGAACAGGAGGTCTATATTTTGGCCCAAAGGTAAAAAGTTTACGTAGCTTATTGTTTGTAACCATTCTCAAATCACTAGTAACAATATGCTTGTAAAAATCATTTTTATATTGTGAATAGTCATCGCAGCTACAGGGTAAAGAGGAATCATCTTCTAGTATTTGTTCTATGTTTAAAGATTCAACGAATTCCTTATAATTAAAAATTTTGGCTCTTATAGGTTTTGAGAGTCTATAGCATATACCGGGCAAATTTGATTTCTCTATTCTTAATGGGAGTTTCCCAATAGGTTCTTTGTCGAAAATGATTTTTTGAAAATTAATGAAATCTAGCCCTTTGTTATGAAAGTAGAGAGAAACTTGTTTATTACGTTTTTCTGAGCAGGTCTAGGATGTTTATAAAGACGACCTTCAATTATGTCCAAAACACATAAATACCATTGATAATATGGAAAGGGATCATCTCTTTCGAACAAAAATTCTGTAACCTCACAATGAATTTTCTTAAGTTTAAATTTAGACAAGGAATAGAGCGAGTTTCTGATAAAGTTCAAAGCATTGTTTAGTTCATTACTTAGAACTGTTTTGAGAAGAGTTAAAAAACTAGTTACTGTGTTATTTTTATTAAAAGGTCTTCTCTTTCGCTTGGAATAAGTTTTCCTAGTACATGTTGGAGGAAACTTTAAACTAACAGGATTCACATTTAATGTATTAGTGGATTCATCACCAATTTGACTGTTCAAACCAAATGGAAAGACAGTTCTAAGAGAAGGCATCCATTTCCTGAAAGTTTGTGGTGTAATGCTTACAAATATTTTTGGAAAGAGAAAGCGATTATTGCTGAATTCATAGGGTAATAAAGATTTTATCAAAATTTTTAGTGCAACAAAGGTCTTCTGAAAAGTTATGGCATAACCAAGATTTTCTCCAAGTTTATATTGTGATGGAAAATTTCTGAAAATACATAGAGTAACAGATATTAACTGGTAATACGGTAACTGCAGCTTCACCACCTCGGTGATCAATCCCTACATTTAGTGAGCAAGTTTTTTGACAAGATGAAGAAATCACACCTTATATCACATCGATTTTGTTTTATATATACTTTATGTAATAAATCTTTTGAAGACATCAGTTTTTCAAATTAGCGAAATAATTTGCAATGATGTAAAGAATCTTTATAAACTGAATCTTGTAGCTGCTATTAAATAGACTAATTTACAGCTGCCTGCATTCTTAAATGTGCTGGTGATTTTATGTTTGCGTGCCTGCAAGCGTGGCCATCGCAATTAGGCAAGTCGAAATGACAAAACTGATTTCTATAGGTATATATTATATCCCCAGATAAAACATAATAGCTACTTAATTGGTACTTATTTAATTCAACTGTAGCTTTTTGCCATTAAAGTATTCCAGGTTTTATTGTTCCTATTTTTTAAGAGACAGAAGATACATTGTTTGATTTAAAATTACTAGTCATTTACTTTCTACGCTTTTCTTTCTATGTTTACTGTACAGTTTCTTAGAAGTCAAAGAATGCTGAGGTCAAGATGAGTTCATTTGATTAAAAATAGCAGATAAACTGAGGCAAATAATAGATGTTTTAGCACTATTATGTTTTGTTGTATAAAGTTAGCCTCAATGTTCTTGTTATGGTAATCTTAACAGAAGGTAAGAACTGTAAGTATTGCGGAGAAGAAAAATATTTGCATGAATAACATGAACTTACCTATTAAATTCTAATGAAATTAGTGAAAAGAAATTTCTGAAAGAAACAATTGATAGTCAGCTAATGAAGTCTTTTTAAGAAATAATAGACAACATAGAAATTCTTTTTGACACCAATTATAGGTTGGCAAACTTGTTATTGCTATTGTGGTTCCTGATTTATGGAGGGGAGGCACAGGACATTTTATGGCTTGTTACTCAAATCTCTTGACACAAAGATTTTTGATGGCATCACCACCGGGTTTTTTTCCATGAGCAAACAAAGAAAGACCTGATTAACAAACAAAGACCTGAATTATCAGACCAAGACCTAAACTTGATTTCAAGATATCACGTTATTTAAAAATAGGGGTTATGTATTATCAAAAATTTAAATTGATATTTTCGATAAAATACTTTTTTTAACTCAAACAAATTGTTTCGAAAGTAGGATTTGATTATAAAAAGGGGTTAGGTCAAGATAGCTAAGCCTGAAATTGACTCGCAATGATTTTTTAATATTTTTTTGTTTAGATAAATCAGGTCTTTTGTCGTTATTTCAGGTCTTCCCCCTATAACTAAGGCCTTGGTCTGGACAATTAGGCTTTTTTCCATTAAATCTGGTCTTTGTCTGTTAAGTCAGGTCTTTTTCCGTCAATTCAGTTTTTGGTCTGCTTGATTAGGTCTTTGTTTGCTCATAGAAGAAAAATATGAAGGGTCACCACTGGACCATGTGACTTCACAAGACCATATAGGAATTTTTAGAAAGTTCTGTGGAACTTTATATTTTTGTGAAGCTTCATTTTAATTGGTTGAATATTTCAAGATTCGAAACTCTCAACCCTCAGGAGCTTAAGTTATGTCAAAAGTCTATGTTTAATAAAGTTAATAAGATCATAGTAAACATTTGATATTTTGCTAAGTTAAGGTTGGCTAGATATTAAGAGTTTTTAGATATTGCTCCCTTGGTTTGATAAGAAATGAGATTATTTTGTTGTCCTTTTGTTTAGGTATCCCTGGAGAAAGCCAGCTGAACCTGCATACGAAAGTACAGGTAGCACCAATTTTTTTGCAATTGGAAAGCTTTTACAGTATTTGACTCTTCTACCAGTTTTTTATGCATTTTTTGTCATCCATTGGAAAGAATATAATTGTTTAAATTTACATATTTGTTACAATAAACAATGTCTTAAAAATAAATGATTTAAGTTGGGCACTGCCACTGTAGTTAATAGAATGTGAGTACAGTGTTCTAATGGTTACAGAAGATATAGATATTGGGTGCTTATTTTTTTTCCTTATGTAGTTTCCTTGGAGAATCTTAAGATTTTAACTACCATAATTTAGATTTTCAGATCGATCTTGAATATGTTGTTAATGCTAATGATGCAGAATTTTTCCAACAATATGTTTTGGTAACAGATTTATTTTATTGTTATGCTGATATAAATGAATTTGCAAACATGGTTTTGTTTGGTGCTGCTAAAAGAAATGCATTTAACATTGTGAAGTATCTTATTAAAACTCATTATGGTGATGTTAATACAAGGAACCATAATAATGACACAGCTCTCCATATAGCTGCTTTCTATAATTTCATTGAAACTGCTGAAGTACTGATAGAGAACCAAGCTGATACCAATTTGTTTGATAATCGAGGTAATACTCCACTGTTGGTTGCTTCATATAAATGTCATTCAGAAATTGTCAGCACTTTATTGGTGAATAATGCATGCATCAATGCTATTAATGAACGTGGACATACACCACTTCTGGCAGCTGTAAATAAAGGTTGTGCTGATATTGTCCAATTGCTAATAAATGCTAAAGCTGAAGTCAATGCACAGAGTAAAAAAGGTAATACAAGCCTGCACTTTGCTGTTGAGAAATGTGATATTGAAATTGTTGAAATGTTAGCTGAAAGTAAGGCTGATGTTAATGTAAAAAATGAAAATGGAGAAACACCTTTACACATTGCCTCAATCAATGGCTATGCAGATATTGTCAAGATATTAATAATTTACAAAGCTGATGTAATTGCAAAGAATTTCGCTGGTAATACACCTCTTCATTTGGCTTCATTGAAAGGTTATGCACGTGTTGTTGCAATTTTATTAGCAAGCCAAAGTGATATTGATGGAGAAAATCTAAGAGGCAATAAAGCTGCTCATGAAGCCTTACTTGCAGGTTACTTCCAGACATTCAAAATGCTTATTGACGGCGGTGCTGATGTTGATGCAAAGAATAAGGTTGGAGATTCACTTCTTCATATAGCATCATTTGAAGGTCAAGAAAACATTGTCAAATTTTTAGTAAATAGAAAGGCTGAAATTAATATCAAAGGTGCGAATGGTAATACACCTCTTCATAGAGCTTTATATGCTGGTCATGAAGATATTGCTAAGTTTTTGATAAATTGGCCAGCTGATATGAACATTAGAAATGGCGCCGGGGAAACTCCTCTAGATATTGCCTTTGTTAATGGTCTTGAGAGTACTGTAGAACTTTTATTAGGTAAGCAAGGTGATGCCAACAATGAAGACTGTTGATGATATACTCATACTTTTAGATTTCTATATTGGTCCTGAGTATTACCATTTAGTAAGTAAATAGTCTGGTGTTGAGAAAATATGATTCGACTTTTATTTTTTCAAGAATTCATTCAATATTATTGTTAATTTCCTACAAATCTCTTCAGCGAATAAACCTTTTGTCTAATAGTTGATATTGTTTTCGTCAAGAAATAGTGTCTCTTTTGTAAATGTTTTATTATAGAAACTTTTGAGAAAAAGGAAACATTTTAGTGTATGTTCCTTTTCAAGATTTTCTTTTTTTCAAATTTTTTGTGGCTCAAGATAGACAATTCTCACTAGATAGTTTCTTACTAAATTTTTGCATAGTTTCTTAGTTCAGAATAATGGTTTTATGTTTTGTATATGTTTTTGGTAAGATACATATATTTTTAAAGAAATCTTTAAATTCATTTTTTGTAAATATTAATTAATCTTACCTATTATTATCCTATATTTTAATCCATTTTCTGCAGTTTTTTTGAATTTTGGTTTGTCTAAAGAACTTATTGTTTCTTATTGACGTAAAAATCACAAAATGATTTAATTGATCTAAATTACCTAGTTATGAATCATTGTATTTTTTTTTACATTCAATTTCTGGCCTCAATTTGATTATGCGATCCAGATTTTGATAAATGCATCTTCAATTTTAATATTTTTGAAAAAATATTTTCTTTTCTGTTTATTTTATTGTTGGTCAAATAAAAGTTTTAAGTTTTTGTGTGATTTTGATGGCTTTTGTTTCCATATGTTTTGAATTTAGAATTACTAGTATTTAACAAATTTGGTATTATATATTTTTTGTACCATATAGAATTATTTTGATGTCCATTTGTTATATCAGTTGTTATGAATACAGATCTTTGTTGTTTTAAACTAATTTTTTTTTTCTTTTTCTTTTTTGTTTTCCAGTTAAGAATATGTTTTGTTTTAACAAATACTACATGTTTGAAGAGCAAAAATGTAACGGGAGTGCCATTGTTCATGATTAAGCCAATTTAAATACACCAGCCATGATTAAATATAAGCTTTTTATGGAATTGAACAAATCTTTTTCTTTTCATTGTGGAAGCTTTGAATACGTGACTAATTTAGTTTTGATTTCATCAAAATTAATTTAAATTTATAGGATATGCTTGTCAGTGTGATTATTGAATCTTCAGTTAAGATTAGTTAAGATTTGTGTAGTATTAGCGTTCGTTTTCTTTATTAAGATCCTAGAGGCTTTTATCTTAAAAGTCATTTTGAAGTTTTAATGGATTTTGTGAATCTACTTGGCATTTTTTTTTTTTTATCCATTGCTGCCAAGTTACCTTTGATGTCATGGTAGTGGAGACAATATTAGAATATTTGATAACAAAGCCTCCACTGAACCTTAACTGAGCAAATGTAGTAAACTGAGCAAATGTAGTAAACTGAGCAAACCATTTGTGCACTTAAAGTTTTGATAAAATGATTAAATTAAAAATTTTAATTTCAGCTAATACTTTTTCTTGAGAACCATGGACTTTAGTATATTTGAAATAAATCTTTGATACCATTTCACTTTTAGTAGATATTATTATTTGCAATTTATCAAAATTATAAATAACAAAATTTTACCAGTGGAAAAAGCATCTATGAACCATCAAATGTAGTAGTGAAAGTTAACCAGAAAGAAGTCAGTGCAAAATCCATTTATGATGGGCATCATGACATGACATGACTTGTACTGAATGGAGATGAAAGAAGTCAAATTTAAAAGTAAGTCTTAACTTTTCTATTTTTTGTTGATCTTGTTGGATAAAAAATCTTTTATACCGCTAATGATATACCAGTTCTTTTACTAAAATTTGCAAAAGATAGTGAAAAAGAAGTAAATCGTACTTAGGGATCATCTCCAGTCATCGTGACGGACGATAGTCACGATATTTGTTCATGATGTAATTAAATAAACAATGTGTCACGATGAATTTCTCACCTTTGAGATTCAGAGGACGATGACGTTACTTAGTTTTAAAAAAAGACGATAGAGACGATGGATAAGTGACGATGTAATTAATTTTTAAGGACGATGAAGACGATGGAATAAATGTTTAAGGACGATGAAGACAATGTAATTAACTTTTAAGGACGATGAAATTAATTTTGCAGACGATAAACATTTAATTTAAAAGACGATGAAGACGATTGTTAATTTCTTTAGTTTTAGGTACCGAAGTTTCTTGAATGTTCATGCCTAAACAGAGTTTTTAAAGAAATATAGTGTCGAAACAAAAGCTTTTATAAAGCAATTTTTTGTAAATATCAAACTTCATAGCGTAACGAAAGTTTTCTCAAAGTTTATAACGTAACGAAGCTTATCTCAGACTGTATAGCGTAACGAACCTTATCTCAGGCTTTATAGGGTAACGAACCTTATCTCAAAGTTTATAGCATAACGGAGATTTTCTCAAACCTTATAGCATAACAAAGATTTGCTCGAAGATTGTAGCATAGTGAAGATTTTCTCAAAGTTTATAGCATAACAAAGATTTTCTCAAACCTTATAGTGTAACGAAGATTTTCTCAAAGATTATAGCGTAACAGAGATATTCTCAAATTTTTTAGCATTAACAAAGATTTTCTCAAAGTTAGAAGCGTAACGAAGGTTTTCTCAAATCTTATAGCGCAATGTTTACCAACGTTTATAGCATGGTGAAGGTTTTCTGAAGCTTTATAGCACAAGGACGTTTCTCTGAGACTTTGTAGCGTAACGAAGGTGTTTTTAGATCTTATAGCGCAATGAAGCTTTTCTCAAGTGTTATAGCGCGAGGAAACTTTTCTCAGATTTTATAGCGTAATGAAGGTTGTCTTAAAGTTTAGATCGTAACAAACGATTTCTCAGAGTCTACAGCGTGACAAAGGTTTTCTAATTAGTTATAGCGTAACGAAGGTTTTCTCAAAGTCTATAGCGTAACAAAGGTTTTGTCAAAGCGCAGATCAAAACTAAAGTTTTCTGACAGTTTATGGCGTAGCAAAGGGTTTCTCAAGATTTAGATCGTAACGAAGGTTTCCTCAAAGTTTAGATTGTAACTAAAGTTTTCTCAAAGTTTAAAGCGTAGCGAAGTGTTTCACAAAGTCTATAGCGTAACGAAGTTTTTCTCAAGGTCTACAGCATAACAAAGGTTTTCTCAAAGTTTTACAGCGTAAAAACCAAGTTTAGATCGTAACAATTGTTTTTCCAAAGTTTATTGCCTAAGATTTTCTGTAAGGTTATACCGCGATAACATAGAGTTAGAATAGAGTTGTATTCTAACTCTATGCATGATAACAGGTTCACAGTGTTCAGATAGCAATGAAGAAGTTTTTGCATGTCAAGATGATGACTTTAATTACCTATGTCTTAGAGATTTCATAGGTGTTCTTCTCTTGTTTCTTCATTTCCTAACTTAGCGTAAGACATTTCTGACTTATTTCTTAACTTTTTTCTCCTATAGTTCTTCTGACATATTTCTTAATTTCTGACAATTTTTCACAAAGTTCTTAGTTTCTTGATAGTTTTCACATATTTCTAAATTTCTGAGCGTGTCTAACAAAATCTTCATTTATAAATTTTTCTGACAAAATTATTAATTTCTGAATTTAATAACGAATTTCTTAATATCTTGCTATTTCCGGCGAGTTTCTTAGTTTCTTGATGTTTCTAACGCATTTCTTAATTTCTTGATGTTTCTAATGTATTGGTTAATGTCTTGGTGCCTCTGACGAATTTCTTTGTTTTCTGATTTTTTTGACAAAATTATTAATTTCTTGATATTTCTTCTTAGTGTTTTCGTTGTGATTCCTCGATTTCTTCGTGTTTTTGGTATATTTCTTGATATCTTAGTGTTTTTGACGGAATTTTTGATTTGTTATTAGTGTTTTAGACGTATTTCTTGGTATCTTAGTGTTTTCGACGTATTTCTTGATTTCTTAGTGTTTTCGGCGTATTTCTTAATTTCTTAGTGTTTTTGACAGAATTCTTGATTTGTTAGCGTTTTAGACGGAATTCTTGATTTCTTAGTGTTTTTGACAGAATTCTTGATATCTTAGTGTTTTAGATGTATTTCTTGGTATCTTAGTGTTTCCGACGTATTTCTTGATTTCTTAGTGTTTTCGACGTATTTCTTGATCTCTTAGTGTTTTGATGGAATTCTTGATTTCTTAGTGTTCTTGACGTATTTATGGATTCCTTAGTGTTTTTGACGTATTTCTTGGTTTCTTAGCGCTTTCGATGTACTTCTTGATTTTAATACATTCTTAGTATTATCGTTTTACTGTGGTTAGTTGCGTTGGCTCTGACCAGGATACTGCGGGTTCGATTCCCCGTCCGGGCATGATAAGTTCATATGAACTTCTGACCTATGATGTTAAATATATGCCATCAAAAAAAAATCCTTGGTGCTTTTCTCTCATTTCTCCTTCTAATAACGTTTTTCTTATGCAGGATGCGTGTTCGAACCCACTTGGTAGTTATACATGAAAACTAAAATGTAAAATTATGTCATATATATGGCCCTAATAAAATTTCTTTCAGCTTTGAAACTTTTGTTTGGCTGTCTTTTCTATAAATTTCATTAGACTAATCATCATGGCTGGTTCAAAACCTGTGTCAAACTTTTTCAGAAACATATACGGTCTAATTCCGTTTCCATAGCAACAAGGATGGGTAATCTGCTATCTGTTAACACGCTGGTTCAAAACCAGTCAGGAGTACATAATCTAAAAGTTTCCAAAATATAAAATTAAATCTTCAAGATTCACCTCAAATAACATCAAAAAACCCTAAAAAACTCTCCATAATGTAATGATTATCATATTTTATACTTTATCATACGGTATCTCCACCATTTTGTAAGTGTCTTGAAATTTCTACCGAATTTCGTAGTTTCTTGATATTTCTACCGAATTTCTTCGTTTCTTGACATTTCTACCAAATTTCTTAGTTTCTTGATAATTTTTCCAAATTTCTTAGCTTCTTGATATATCTACCGAATTTCGTAGTTTCTTGATCTTTCTATCAAATTGGTTCAAAACGGTCACTTTCATCACCTATGCGCAATCACACTTCAATAACAATAAACGTGAAATGTGATACGACGCGGGTTCAAGACTCACCACGGCCATCTCTAAATAAATGAAATGATTAAATAATGAAATGGGTTTCGAACAAATTTTTTGAAAAATACCACAACATTTTTTGGAAAACTGGTTCGTTATGCATTATGATTTCTCATTATGATTTCTTGATGTTACTTACATCCTTATTGGTTCTGAGACTTATTCTTCAGATGTGCCTGTTAGATTTCTGAATTTCTAATTAGTACTGCACAAGCGACTATTTTGGCTTCAAGGGCTATAAATGAGGTGCGGGTTCAAACCCCACCAATGTTCTTCATGAATATTAAAAAAAATTAGCAGGAGCTAAAGAACTACAAAAATATCTCAGAACTATATTGGTTTAGGCTCAAAACTCAACTCATTGTTTATTTTTTGCTCGGAGGAAAAGAAACTTCTCTCGTTGACGTTGATTTCTGTATTTATCATTGCAGTTTCAACTCTAATTCTTGTCTACTGTTATTCACGCTTTGTATATAAAAAATGTGTTCAACACAAATCACAATATAAACTTGGGTAATCACAGCTGATATGTGACAAGACACGAGTTCAAGTCTCGCTCCTGCTTGTCAAAACAAAAGCAGAGATATAAACGTTAACCATTTCTATTTTGATGTTGCTGTCTTTTCTACGGTATTTCTTAATGTCTCGATAAGAAATATACATGAAAAGTTCAGAAAATACGCTAGAAACATCAGGAAACAAAAAATACAGTTAAAATGTCAAGAAAATTGGAATTTCACAAGAAACTTTAAGAAACTAAGAAATACACTGGAAATGTTAAGAAACTATCAAATACAGAAGAAATGTGAGGAAACTCACAAGGATTTCGCACAAGAAGTTTCAAGAAACTGAGAAATTCGGTAGAAATGTCAGAAAACTACGAAACTGGATAGAAAAATCAAGAAACTATGAAATTTAGTAGAAATATCAAGAAACTAAGAAATTCTTTAGAATAACAAGAAACTACAAATTTCGTTAGAAAAATCAAGAAACTAAGAAATTCAGTAGAAATATCAAGAAACTTGGAAATTCCGTAGAAATATTAGGAAACTACGAAATTCGATAGAAACGTCAAGAAACTACGAAATTTGGTAGAAATATCAAGAAACTAAGAAATTTGATAGAAATATCAAGAAACTACGAAATTTGGTAAAAATATCAAGAAGCTTAAAAATTCTGTAGAAATATTAGGAAACTACCAAATTCGGTAGAAATGTCAAGAAGCTTAGAAATTCGATGGAACTATCAAGAAACTATGAAATTTGGTAGAAATATCAAGAAACTAAGAAATTTGATACCAATATCAAGAAACTACGAAATTTGGTAGAAATGTCAAGAAACTAAGAAATTTGATAGAAATATCAAGAAACTACGAAATTTGGTAAAAATATCAAGAAGCTTAAAAATTC
>JANSTP010328694.1:0-10548 GCA_025330745.1 Cladonema radiatum
ATCTCGAGAACCAAAAGTCGGATTGAGATGAAATAAAAACTGATGTTCATCATTTTTTCTCCTCTTTCATATGAAACCAACTCATATTTTCACCGCGGAATCCCTTTAATATAAATCTAGTGAATAATTCTTGTTTACAGCTCGATGTAGCTCGCAACCATATTGTATAAGAAACTACTGTACATACTATGCATATTTTCATACTCCAAACTTTTTTTGATGATTAAGGTTCTTTGGTGATGCCCTAAGAAACATTATTTTTCAGACATGCAGCAGCTTATGTGATTTATTGACAAAATACTACGATTCTGCGGAATCACAGATGTATGCCATTCAATCTATGGAGGTACTTGCATTCATTCATGCGAAATTCTACTATTTTAGATACTTTTATTCAAACAATAAATACCAGAACTAAACCTTATAGTTTGAGATGTAGAAAAGTTTAATGATGTAGACACAGTTCATGTTTTTGTGCTTTCACATTTGTTAATGCCAATAAATTTTCTTCTTTTTCTTAGGAATACATAGCTCCGATAGATTCATTACATAATGTATTTGCTACATTGCTGCATAAGTTGTACGAAAAAGATATATTAAATGAAAATTTGATATTGCATTGGTTTAAAAAACAACCTACTCATGAAAATACAAGTCTTAAAGAGCAAATGATGAATCTGCGGAAAAATGAGGTATGAATGGCGAACAGATTTATCATTTTTTATAAAGGTTTTGATGTTCTCTATTTCTAGTAATAATTCCACATAACGTGACATCATTGCATTTCTTGTCTCGAGTTTGTCACACAAAAGCCATTACATTTATTAACTTATAATAGTGTGTCACACACAGGGTGAATACATTTATTGTCTCCGATATGTCTCTGACTGTATTTGTTGTCACTAATGGTGTGTCACACAAAGTGTCACTACATTTATTATCTCTGTGTCACAGAAAGCGTTGCTGCATTTATTGTCTCTATATCATTATTACTGCATTTGTTGTCTCTAATAGTGTGTCACACAAAGTGCCGCCATGTTTTTTATTAGTGTGTCACACAAAACATGACTGCATGGTGCATCACACAAA
This sequence comes from Cladonema radiatum, assembly GCA_025330745.1. Lineage (NCBI taxonomy): Eukaryota > Metazoa > Cnidaria > Hydrozoa > Anthoathecata > Cladonematidae > Cladonema > Cladonema radiatum. The sequence continues at coordinate 1,090 of JANSTP010328694.1, forward strand.
ACACCACTGCATATGTATTAAAGATTAAAACTTTTTTTGGTACTATTTCAGCACCTACTTTCTTTATTTGCTGTCCAATTAATACAATGGCTTTAGGTGACATATCTTATATAAACTGTATTATAAACGATGCACGTATGCTTTTTCATTGAAAAGCACTAGCATTGTCCTTTAACAATCAACTCATTTTATTCTTCCAGAACTTACGGAAGCTTATGGTGTGGTTAGAGGAAGATGAAGAAGATTCAGATGATGATGATGATTCAGACTAGAATATTATTAGAAAAATAAATTCAAATTAATTAGTTCAATTTGTTTTCATTCTTTTTGAAATTTTAGGCTCCTTTTTACATCTTATTCAAACAATCTGCTAACGTTTGCTTACTATCAATCTTAAGGTAAATGTTTTGAATGCGTTATGAATGTGATCTACAATATTAAAGTGGAAGAATTATGAGATGTAAAGTTAATAAAAACAAATCAACAGCATAGAATTCGTTATACTTTATAGTGACATTCAGCTGCAATTTTTTCACTGCCGTAAAATGTTCAATGGACTTTTAATATCAGCTAGAAAAGCATCTTTCATTGTAATTTCCACCAATTTTACACGCAAAATCACTTCATACCCAAAAAATGAAAACACAGCACTTCTGTAAAGTGAGGTTCACCTTTCATTTTTCAAAATCATCATATTTTTGAAGGTTTTGCAAATGAGAGAATAAAAAAATTAGCAGGAATATTCCTTTAATAGTTGTATTGATAATATAGTATGTGAATTTTTATAATTTTTCAACTTAGTTGGATGTCATGAATTGCAACTTTGTATTATTTCAACAATCTTGATAGACGTTGCCTCAAGTCTAGAGTTACTTATTTATTTTCTAATTCAAAATCCCAAATCAATGTTTTGCTATGTTGACAGTAAAAACTTTGGTAGTGCACAATGTTGTATGCGATGGAGAATAGGGTCTAACCTGTATAAAATGGCCACCCTGGGAACTGGAAGAAGTTGTCAATCTTCAAATGGTAGTGGTCTTTTAGGGATCGTGTGAAAAGTCGTTGCAAAAATAGAGATTACAAATTGGTTATTTCGATAAGGTTTTATTGGCATTTAATGTTATTTATGAAAAATATGTTTCCTGAACTAATACTCAGTTGCCATTAGACTAATTACCATCAATATTTTGTTTTTTAGCAAAAATGTTACAAGGTCTTATCAAATTTTATGAATTTATTATGAGTTTATACAGGTTTTTTTTACTACTTTGAGACCTGAAAAATGTGGCCACTGGCCAGAGCCTATTCTAGACATTTTGGGCAGGGTGCGTTTTTCTCTAAAAAGGGCACAATTTTGAGAAAGAGGGCAAATTTTTGTTCATATTTGCCCAGAAACTCATGTTTTTAGTTCATTTTTAGCATAATTTGCTTTATAAAAAAAAGGGCAGCATGCAATTATCGCACACAGTTTTATTCTAAAATAGGCTCTGCTGGCTGCATTAGGCAAGTGACTGTCTTATAGAGGGTCGATTTTGTGGAAAACTTATTTTGGGGGGATTTCAAGTGGCCTTCTCTAACAGTGGCTGGCTTATAGAGGTGGCTGTTGAGACAGGTTTATTAACAGTACTTCACTGTAATTATTATTATTGATCTGTTATAGTTGTAAACATAGTAAAAGTAATAGTATTGTCTACGACATGCAATTTTCGAAGATTCATTATGGAACCTTCACATTATATTGTCGCAAATGATGTGCAGAAAATTTTAGAAGCGAAAACAGAAGTTATTGAAAATGTAAGTTTTTTATTAAGTTTTAAGTCAAGCCTTGACTTATGGTTAAATTGGGATTTTGCCCTGGCCATTTCATCTGTCAAAAGTTTTCCTCATTCAGCATATGTATTTGAATTCAGTTTCAAATTATCAATAATGATACACCCTTTTTGAACGCTTTGAGGCGTCACATTTCAAATACCTCATTCCATTTTTCCTACGATGATAATAGCCAAAGAATGCACAGAGATGATCTCCTAATAAATTTGGCAACTGCAGTAGGCAAACATTTATTTTGTGTATCAGGTCTGATCTTAAAAAAGTTATTAGGCAATTGGTGATCACTCTCCTGGATCGAGGTGTGTGTGGAGGCATGGGTATGTGATTGCACACCTCTTCTGACCAGGCCTGGGGTATAGTTTTTACAACTGAAATATGCTGGTAATATATATCTATTTAGAGAGAAATATGTTTTTACAAAATTCTTTGGAAGCCAACATGGGTTGCAGAAGATTCTTTGATGAAATCTTGTGGGGATCTCATCAAATCTTTTTGGGAAGAAAAACGTACAAATCATATCGATGATTCACTCAACTTATCGAAAGTAAATATTAGTAGTTTCGTCATCACATTGTTTTGTTTCCTTTGTTTCCTTTACTTGTTCTTGTGATTAGTGGCCACATTTTAACTGCAGTTCAGAACTTCTTGTGTAATGCGCTTGAACTTCTTCACAACAAGATTTTTTTCAAGTTTTAAACATGAATCGTGTTGTTAAATAAATTAATAATTGACTTTAATAATCGAATTTGTTGCACATATACCATGAATGGTCTTGAAGCTTTTCGACCTAAATGTTTTCTATGTTGCTGTGACAACTAGCTGCAACATCATAGAGAATTTCCAAAAGATATTTTCAAAATGTTATAATGTGACTTTCGTTTTTCTAAATAATTATTTGGAGCTCTATTATATAGGGTAGACAGAAAAAAAAGACAACATTTTTTCAAGTTGCATTAACAGCTCATACTTTTATAGTTTTTTTAGTTTTTACACCAAAAACAAGTATGGGAGTTTTTCTTTGATTGATTGTTCGGAATAGCTTTCTCAATCTGAAATGATTTAAAAAGAAATTTGATTTGTTTTTCCAATGATAGCTAATTTTTTATTCCAGAACTTACTCAAAAATGGAGATTCCTGTCTTTTTTATTGTGTGTTTTGGTCGCATGGACAAAGAGGGATTTTTTTAGTCGTGCCTTTTGTATTCTTGTCAAAAAATATTTAGTGAGTTACTATGCCATCTGGACAAAACAAGTCAAGGGAAAGCCGCTTGAACAAAGATTTTAACATTTTTCAAGCCTGCTTTTTACATTTCAAAATTTGATTTGTTTATATTAGATATAGACTTTCAAACGTTCTACATCTCATTTTAAAAATTTCAAATTTGATCAGAAACAACTTGGTTATCTTTTATTGAAAACAGTTTTGAAAAAACATCAAAATCAAGAGTTTGGCTAAAGTTTAAATAGTGTCACGCACCCTTTCCGTCCTGTAGTTTTCTTTGTCATCACTTCTACGTACATTTGAATTGGCAAATGGTTTTTGACCAGTGATAATAATGTAGTTTCCTTGAATTTCTTGACAATTCTGAACAAACAAAAAGCATTTTGTGATTGCAGAGAAATATGAAAAAATAAAAATGTTTTTGGACTATTGGCTGTATGTTGCTAATTTTTAGCAGTTTTCTGTCCAGAAAATTGATTAATTAATCACATTTTAATAACTTGGTATTCGTCCAAAACGTTCGCAATAAGTTTGCAATAACTCATGTCCACAATTCTCAAACTACTGTTTAGTTAGTACATTTAGTCAACAACATTTCCTGTGTTCCTGCAACAAATGAATAATTAACTTATATATTCTTTTCCAAACTAATGAAATAGAAAATTAAAGGGTCCCTGCTCTTTATAATTGAAAGTTAAGGATTTTTATTGATTCCTTGATTTGACCATAAGGTCAAAGATCCTTCAGTGTTTTGGTTTATCAGAATAGGCAACATTTTGACCAAGTTCAGAGATCTGACAAGAAAGTTGTTTTCATGTTTCTGAAACATGGCATGATTGGATTTTTCAATTTTTTGTCAAGAAATACTGAAGAAGTTCATGTTTTTGATAATTTTTATCTAGTTTCCTCCAGAAGTTACAAATAAACTGTCCTAGAACCTCTGTACATATCTAAATTATGTTCTTATTACTGGCCCAAAACTCTTCCCACTTGCCATTTTGAGTGCCTATCTTCGATGTCAAGTTGAATGGGTTTTGAATTTGAATTTGTTTCAGGAGACATCTACTGACTATTTGCAATCAGCAAGTATTATTACTTCCACAGTAAAGCCGTTAAAAGTTTTTGATGTCTCATCACATTTATATGATCCCACTGGAAAGGCTGCGTTACCATCGTTGTTCACAAGTAGCAACACTGAAATATTGCCATTCACAATACCTGCTGTTTCTGAGGTTAATACGCCTGTGACTCACGTAACAAATGCAAATACCATTGCTTTCACAGATGGACAAATGAATCCAGTTAATGACTCAAATTTAAGATCTTCATCAAGTTTCATGAGTGGACAACTGCTGCATGCAACACCGAAGAAGTCACAACTTTTTGAGCCACTTTCCTCAAGTGCAAATGATCAATCAACTTTTCTCCATAAAGAAAAAGGAGTTTCTGCAAGAACAACAGGTAGAAAACATCTTTGTACAAATAAAAAATATTTGACTTTTCACATTAAAAATATAAGATCTTTATAAGATCATGTTTTACTATTTCAGAAAGTAACAATAGCATGGCACAACAGTCAGAAACATTGATTGGTGAGGTGAGTACGATGTTTCTTTTGTTATTTGACACATCCTTCTCGGGAATTCTACTGTATTATCTAATTCAGGGCTTGCTTTTAATTTCTTTTTAAAATGGAATAAAAGGGTGGATTTATTTTCCACTTAATTTAGTTTTGGTAAAAGGTTGCCATGGATTGAAAAGCTTTTTTGTTTACAGATAAATTCCTGTTTAATAAATACAGAAATTAATAGCTAATTGTGCTGCATTAGCAGGCTAATGTGACGCCTGACCATACAGCTAGTGTCAGTTAATCCTGTGCCAAAATGTTTGGCTGTTCAAAATTTGAATGAGTTCTAATAAATGCTGTATTATCCAGTCTACTGAACCCACCATGATAAAGGCTACTGCTGACCTCTTTCTTGTTAACTTCATCTGTCCAAAGTTGAAACTTTTGTCTCAGCTGCACAACCGCATACAGCTGCTATCTTTGCTTTTTAGCCTTAAACAGAAAAAGAAGACAGAATGATGACAATAACTTTGATCATTTATCGATTTGTTTTGCTTGTATTTTTGATTACAAACAGCAAGATATATCATTGAAAAATTTTTGCTAACCTTTAGAAATTGGTTTCAGGAGACTAATTTATAGGGTCTTGGTTTTTTTTAGTATATATTTTGTATGCTTTTATTTTCCATACACAAATAACCAAGTTCTTTACCTAAAATACTTGTTTCAGGAGAATAGAAAGAATATGAAGATATCAGAAGAAAGATATAACCAACCAGAAAGCATGCTAACAAAACCTGTTGTCACTCAATTCAGCCACCGAAAGTTGGCAAGTAAAATAATTGACCCGGTGTTGCAAGTGACAAGTGTTTTGCCACCATTGAAAGAAATAGATGCTGTTCAAGCCATTCCTAACACATTGCATGAAAGTAGTCAGCGAAATACAATTGAAGTGATCACGTCGGATTTACCTGCATTGCAACAAATTGATACATTGATTATTCCCAACACGTCTCAACCAAGCAACAGTGATTGCGACAAACCATTTGTTGATGTTAATAAGAGCAAGAATTCAGCAAGAAAAAGGGGAAGGAAGAAGCAACCAAAAAAAGCAGAAACAATTACTGTTATAAGTGAGCAGATTGATGTTTTTGCTGAGGCAAAAAATGAAAATTCAGACAGTGAGTTTCCGTTTAGTGAAGGTGAAATTTATGATGATAATGATGACGATAGTGACTATATCCCTGATGAGGATGGTATGTCATGTTATGATGATTTTTTATTATGTACGGTATGATACCAGTGACATATCCAATCATTTGGGGAAAAAGTTTTTGTAAAATTAAATAAAATATGTTGGTAAAGAATTATATGAATTAAACAAAGGTTTAAAGTTCTTGGATTATGGTGAAATAAAAAGTCAAAATTTAGAATTTGTGATTGTACCTTGATTTGAATGCTTAGGTTTGTAATATTAATGAATGCAATTATCTAGATGACATGTAGCTGAATGGCCATAAAAACATGTTTCTTATCTGTCATTGTGGGTGCCCATAGAGGTCAACCACTATCGAATCCAGTTAAACAATGTTAAACTTGCGGATGCTTAACTTTCTATGCCAAGCCAGCTCATAATATTCAGTTTTAAACTAAACCAAAAAATGTTTTGTCTGCAAATAGTAAGCAAAGACCTTTGATTAAAATACAAACTTTTAAATCAAATAAAAATGATGGATTGGTTAATTACTTCATTTTATTTTGGATCTTTTTTTTTGGAAATTGTTTCAATAGTAGAAATGTTTATGATGACCTTTAATGCAATGACAGTCAATATGTCTCATCTTAATCTTCATTTAGATGAAGTCACTCGCACTGATATGGAAGTGGATGAATCTGGAGATAAGCCGGTGAAAAAGAAGAAAGCAAGAGCCAAGTCTAACACTACTCCCAAACCGAGAAAAAGAAAAAAGGAAAATAACAGTGAATCATTGACAAAATGTAGTGAATGCGGTAAAGAACATAACAAAGAAATGTGCCCAAGATGCATGAAACGCAAAACTTGTGACGCTTGCGGTCATAAATATGTCAACAAATGTACCAAGTGTGCATATACTTGCTCTCTTTGCGGAAAGATTTGCTGGAAATCATACAGATTAAAACAGCATATCGAAACCATTCATGAGAAAATAAAGAAATATAAATGTGATACGTGTGGTCTGTTGTTTGTGGCACAGTCAAGGCTGTTACGTCATCGAGACGTTCATAAAGCAGCACCGGATCTTGTTTGCAAAGTGTGTAGTAAAGCTTTTCGTCATAGAACAACTTTTTATCGACATAGGAAAATACACACAGGTATAAAGCCTTACAAATGTCCCATCTGCAATCGTGACTTTCAACAGAAAGAAGCATTGAAAACACATATGCGTATACATAGTACAGGACCGAAGCGATTCAAGTGCCTTCTATGTGAAAAAGATTTCAACCATAAAGTAAGCTTAAAAGAGCATATGTCCAAACACCACAACAAGGATGAGCAGCAAGCAGCCGTTATGATTGGTTTATGGAAAAAGTATCAAATGGAGGAAGGTCTATCTATCGAATCTCCCAATTCTGAAGTTCTGCTTAGTCGAGCTTTGAACGCAGTTGCGATGAAGCCAATGGATAGCACTACTACAACAACAAACTCTACGCAATCAGGTCCAACAGCTGCTGCTTCCAGTAGCAATAGCACTCAATTACATGCACCAAATCAGCCTCACATTAGTCTTGTTGATTTTCCGTATATTGACTTTCTTAATCAGGAGGTCCAGTTGCCACTACCTAATTATGAGAATCGGGAGGTACCACTACATACAAATTCACAAAATCGAGATGTGACATTGATTTCAACCCAACCAAGAGAAGTTGTTATGGTAACAAATTCAGGCAGAGAGCTTGGCTTGGGAGTGACAACCACACCAAGGGAACTTTTTCTCCCGTTAGCAAATTACATGAGGCCTATTTCACTAATTAACCATCCTCCTACTCAAGAAATAAATATGACTTCCCATCTAGAAAACAGATAAACTAAAACACTTTAGTATGCATATCAGAAGCTATTTTTGTTATTTTCATTACATAGACCAACATACCATATAAGAACTACAAATATATTGAGGCAAAGTTTTTTATGTTAAAAAGAGATTATGAGGTGAAATGAAGTTGGGTACTCCTAAAAAAAGACAAAAAGTTACGAATACAGCTTTTTATTTCATCTCAATACGATTTCTCAAGTTATTCGTGTTTGAAGGTTTTAGCTTAGAGAAATCCCCCAATATATCCCAGCATTTGTGATGTCATCAAAAATACACTAATATTGGAAGCTAAATATCTCTGAACTTGATGCAGTTTTATCAATGGAAGGCATAATTTTTTTGACATTTAGTTTTCGTTTATGAGTCCCAGACTTCTTTTTTCGAGGGTGTATGACTCAATATTCTTGAGTCTTTTAGAGAATATTGGAGAAGTACAATCACTTTGGTATCTATTTTGAAAAGCTGAAAATTGAAGAAAATATTTTTTGAAAGGAGTCTAGAACTATTGATCTAAGGACCAATTGCAAGAAATTTCAATGCAGAAGGATTGTGGCCAACATTTGCGATCCATGCGAAAATTCTCACTCAATGGCCTGGATTTTTCTATACACAAGAGATCACAAGTTGTTTAACATTTTGGGGAAATTCTTAAACCGCATTGAGATGAAATAAAAAGTAGAATTTGTTATCATTTTTATCCTCTTTCCATATGAACTGAATTTTTATTTTCTCTTCAGAATCCCTTTCATATCTGAGTTGGTTTTGATTTGTGGTGGTTTTTTTTTGTTTTGTTTATTCTTCAGTATTTCTCTATTTATTTTTGCTTAATCTTACTTTACGTTGTGCTGTGTTTTTAATAATAGAATACCATTATTTTGTTCGGTAGAATATTTATTGTAACCCCACTACCATTTATTTAGGTCTTGATTTAGAAGGGTGGCTAATTGATGCTGGATTGTGTTTTTAAAGGTGCAAAAGCCAATAAATTGTTTGTTGAGATAACAACTAACTTATGTTTTGTTTTCTTGTCTTAGACATTTGCTAGCATAGCAGTAGCATTGTACGATAGCTTTTAAGTTTGATTATATATTTTGATATGCTACGTTATTTGATTACGAAAATATTATTAGAATATTTAGAACAGAATATAGAATATTTCCATTACCTCAATTGTGTTTTCATTGTTTTCAAATGTAGTAAAATTGTGCCATTATTTGCATAACTGTAGCCACTGTTACCTCTCTGTTTCAATCCCCCCTGCACACATATCACCACCATGACCTTGCCTCTTAATTCTGATAACAGGAAGGCTCCAGATGTGCCTAGGTTAAGGTTGTTCTATGCCAACGACAAAATTTATTTCAATTACCTTCTTGTTATAAATACTGGTAGAGGATAATTTGCTGCTGAAAAGACTGCATTAGACGTTCTGCTCAGTTTTCTTCAGGTTTTCTTTTTAATTAGACCTTTAGTTAGGTGCTTCTAATTAGGTGTTTGGAAGGGATTTCACCACGTTGTCACAAAATCATTTTAAGAAACAGAATGGAATAATAATAATTTTATTATTGTAAAATAATCATTTCTGAATTGACAATAAAACCTGAGAGTTTAATGCTTGATAATCTCTTGAAAATTAAACTTACGAACAGTATATCTATGGTGTGTTATGCCTGAAGATGATATTAACTTTTAAAATTTGACTTTGAAGCTTCTCTTCTGAACCCAATTTAGCCTGGAGTCTTAATGGGTGAGGTTATTCGGTCCAGG
>JANSTP010328805.1:0-16244 GCA_025330745.1 Cladonema radiatum
CGTTGCTCGATCTGTTCAAGAGTTGCATTTCAGCTATGATAGCAAAGAGTGGCGAAATTTCCAGTGGCAAAAATACCAACCTGGAAATTTTATTAGTCGCAAAATTACCTGTGGCAAAAATTCCGTAGCAAAATTTTCCGTGGCAAAACTTCCAGTGGCAAACTTACTGAGCACCATAAGAATCATCTTAATTGAAATCTTAATAAATTTTAATAACAATTATCTTAATTGTGGCCAAAAAATCTTAAAGTTCTGATACATACTGATGAATCACATTTGAGTAATTTCCAAGGAGATCAAGTTTAAATATCATCTCCAATTGGTTTTTTTAATGTAATTATACTCGCATATTTACCGATGGCATATTACAGACTTTAATTTACAAGGAAGGAATGGAAAAGAGGGGTTTAATAAGAAAATAATTGGTTTTTTCTTGATGTTTCCATAAAATCATACTTTTTTGGCAATAAAATGGATAAAAATGCTGTCTGACTGTGCAAAAATATCCACTTCCTGTACGAACACTGCAAAATCAAAGAGTTAAGCTCAGGTTGAGCTCAGGTGCACCATCTGGTGGCCTATATAAACCGGCACCTCCAGGTCTTAGCATACTTCCTGCTCCCATTTGTGCCTACTACATCAATTGACAGTTGCTCTACTAAACAACCCAAGTGTGAGCCAGATCGGATTTGCAGTTAAGTGATTGCCACTACACCACTGGTCCATAACTTAAGAAATTAAGGCAGGTATGGATGCAAGAAGGTTCTGGAAATAGTACTTCAGGTGTATTGCTGACTAAAATAGAATCACTTTTCTCTGAACTGTCAAAGAAGTTGAATATTTTAGACATCAAAACTAAGCACTTTATCATTGTTATTGTTACAAATATCACAAAAGGAGAAAAAAGATTAAGATTTTGTGAGAAGATTATTGCTTGTTTAATTAAGCTAAGAAATTTGATTTTAAGGATGAAAGTACCTTTGAAGAAATTTCCTATCCCAAACTTGCATCTAATTCAACAGCCAAAGTTTTTGGTTCCATCAAGTTTGGGGGTCTATTATAACTTCTGCAGGACTTTTTGAAGACATTTTTTTGGACTTTTGTGTATATTATAAAATATTAGCAAAATTGGCGGTGGTTGGTAGTCGTTGTTCACAGCTTGGATGATTGCTGGTTTTGTGTAGCAACCTATGTTTTTCTTTATAATTGGTTGTGGGATAATTTATTACAATCCTTTGAGAATGCCTATCATACTTATTATGAATATTTATTATCTCTAGACTAATTTAGCCGCTGGTGATGGATTGTGGCATATTTTGGTACAACTCTTTGGAAATTCTCATTATATAGGATCATCTATGGAAATGAGGCTTTTCTACTGAAAGTATTTCGCTCTTGTCAAGTAAGAGTTGCCGAGCAGAACTTAATACTTGGTAGATTTACGGTTTAATATCTCAAAAAATAATATCACATTTTGATAGGTGTTGATCATTTTTTGTTTGGATCTATAATAAATTCCAATTAACTTCTAGTTAAATGGTCGCAACAGGATAAAAAAGTTCTGAAATTCTTCAGAATAATTTTTCATTTGTATACACAAAGTTTTGTTACAAATCAGAAATCTTAATGGATTTTAGTCAAAAAGCTTTGATGCCTTTTTGGTACAAAAAATTCTTCAGTATTACAATGAAGAGTCTTTTTATTCAAATTTTAGTAAATTGTTATACATTTTGAACATAATATAGATATTAATTTATACAGGTACAGTGTTATTTCTCCATCATGTAATCTGGACAAAAGATTTCAAGACCATGACATATTCTGAAAAAATGTTACTGAATCATCTCTTATCAAGGAATGTTGATGTGATCCTAGAAGATTATTGATGTGTGCAATCCTTTTGCTGACAAAGGGATGTACATCAGAAAGAAGAAGAAAAATTTCAAAGGTAAGGAAAAAGATTTATTAAACAATAGAATTATTAAAAGCCTTTTGAAAGGCTGTGCTTGGAATTGCTGCTTCCCTGTTTTTGAGGAAGTGGTTAATTTGATTTAGGCATTTTGAGAATATGATGTTGTATATTTGTGCTAGGCTAAGTTCAGTTAATAAAAGTAAAGTTGAGGTCTTGTTTTTAAATGTTTGAAATATGATAATCTATTATGTCATATTCTGTTACTGGCCATGGCAGCAGATTTTTCTAAATATATTGGGATATATTTTTACCAAGTTTGGTTGGTAATATTACAATAGGGGTTGTGACATTAAATCTTTAGATAAATTACTATAAGTGTGGGAATGTTGTCTCCAAATATAATCAATAACACTTACTAAATTCTTTCATGTGATTTTGCCCTGCACTTTTTATTAGTTTCAGAACTAAAACATGACTGCCTACATGTTCGCAATTACTGATATCAATTCTTTGCTAATTCCCATTGTTGCCCACCAAAAAAGTTACTTTTAATTTTGTAACACTCTCTGATCTCAATTTTTAATTCTACAAAAATGCCGACCAAAATGCCCTCTCTAAATATAATAGCCTGTGTAAGTTTTCCCTCTTCAATTCTCACATTCACAGCAGCTACTTTTGGTTTATATATTTTAATTTTGATTTTTTCACATGGCTTAAAATACAAATTTCATTCTGGGAAGTCAAACTACTATGTAAAACTTAAACAATAAAGCATAAACAATATTGCAGAGTAGGAATCCTAGCATTAGTGATATGATCATGTAAAACATATTGTAGGTTATCAATTTTTAATTCTTTTAAATTCATTGACTGTTGACCTCCTGTAATTTTAAGCTCTTGGTTTTAGGCTCTTCATTTGGAGCCTTAATAACAAATAATAATAACAAAACAAATATTTCATTAAAGAACAATTCAAAGTAAAATGAATTAAAAAATTAGCAAGTACAAAAAAAAAAATTCAAGAACTCAAACATAGTAGTATAAGAAATTATTATACGGAAAAGCAAAAGACGTTCTTTTACTATTAGTCTCAAAATTATTATGTGGGTCCTGTATTTTTTTCTTTTGAAGTTCTTTAGTAATCGGATATACACTCTTTTGAAATTTTAATTGTCCCACTGCTATCTTATAAGAAGTTGCAAAGCATTCCACAAGTTTAAATTTCTATCAAATTTAGGAACTTGTTTTTGATAAGAAAATTTAGTTTAGTCAATTTGGTCAAATAATCTATTATGGTTCTGTACATTAGTATTTATGAAGTAATATTTACATCAATAATATAAATGAAATTCCTTATTTAATGATGTAGTCAATCAACTTTATGAGATAAAGAAATTTCATTTTAAAATTAGTCTGTAGAACTTTGCATTCATTATGCGCTGATAAACTCCACAGCAAGGAGGTTTCTTATCTGATTTGATATTATTATTATTATTTTTTTTTTTTTGATTTTGCTATTGCCTTCTCAAAATCTGAAAATACGAAATTTATTAAACTTAACTGATTATGAATGCATTGAAATGTTTGAAACTAGGGAATTACAAAATATATTTTGATTTCAATAGTGAGTTATTCATTATTCATTGACAGTATATTACTGTTCTATGATTATTTTTAGATATTTTTTTCTCATGAATAATAAGGAAAAAATAACTGGCTTATTGAAAATAAATCGAATAAATTGATTTGTATAGTCAATGTAAAAGACAAATTTGAATAATTAATACATTTTCCTGTACTTAATAAACATGTTGAAAGAATATTTTTCACTCTTGAGAATTTTTACACCTACAAAATTCTCTTGTTGAAAAAATGTATGTTGAGAATTTGTTTGACATTTTGTTTATCTCAGCATTTTTTATGGTAAGTTGCTGCTTTCTTATTTTTCTCTGACTTTTTATATAATTACGGTTTTTACAGGGTGAGCAAAAAAAGGTGACATTCTTTAAACGTTAGCCAAACTCTTTGTTTTTTCAAAACGTTTTTCACTAAAAGATAACCAGTCTGTTTCTAGTTAATTCTGAAAATAGAAATTTTAAAAAGAGATGCAAAACCCTTGAACATCTACATCAAAGAAAAACAAATCAAATCTCAAAATGTAAGAAACAGAAGTGAATAATGTAAGATCTTTGTTCAATACGTGTTCTCTTGACTTCTTTTACCTGACGGTACCGTAATTCACGGATTAATTTTGGACAAGAATACAAAAGACACAACGAAGAAATGCTCTCTGTATCCATGCCATGAAAACACACGATAAAAAAGACAGAAATTACCTCAAAAAGACTTGTCATTTTGAATTTAGTATTCAAATATATTCTGGAATAAAAATTTAGCTAGCATTTGAAAAAATAAATCTAATTTCCTCTCAAATTATTTTAGATTAAGAAAATTATTTCAAACAAACTATATATGAATCAAAGAAAATCTCCCATACTTGTTTTGGATGCAAAAACTATAGAAAATATAAAAGTATGAGCTGTTAATGCAACTTAAAAAAATGCCACCTTTTTTTCTGCCCACCCTATAATTATATTAACCTTACTAAAAATATTTCTATCAAAAAGGAATTGATATATATATATTGTAATGAAGTTTTTTGTAATTTCTTATGTATGCATTTTATGTAAATTATTATGTATAAGATTAAAATTAATTGACACTGCAAGAAAAATCTAGTACTTTTCTTTTCAATTAATTGTTTTGTTATGTGCGGAACTACTTGGAGTACTTTCATACTAAGTTGAGTTTACGAAATGATTTTTTTTTTGAGGATTAGTGTATATATAAAAAAGAAGGCCAATAGTTGCCCAACAAGCGTGTAATCATTTCGAGTGCATCCATTTTTGGTAAATAAAATTAATTGCATGAAATTTAGCAAAATGTTGGAACATTTCCTTCTGAATATATACTTTAAAGGGAGTGTCATACTTAAAGAGCCAATATCCGATGTAATGCATTGCGACAAATATCACTTTAGCAAAATAGACTTTAGTGCTGTGTTAAAGTTAAAAATATCATTAGCTCCAAAGTGTGGCGTTCACAATGCATTACATCGGATATTGGCTTTTTAAAAACAACTTATGCTCAAGTTAATGAGTTCATTGTAATATAAAACAATCTTTTTTCAGAATCGAAAAATCTTTTGTCCTTCAAGAGATATTTGGTTTAAAGATTTTTGGGCATGCCCAGCTGTGATGTCATCAAGATGAAACAAAAAATGCTGACATAAAAAATTTGGAACAAACTTTTCAGGGAATCTTCTTTATTATATGCTCTTCAAGAAAATTAATAGCTTAATTTGAGAATTTGAACTTGTTCCTCGTCCCAGTCCTTTTCATTTTTTGCTGACACAACAATAAATGGGGATGGAAAAATATCTGAGCAATAATTTTTGTTTTTAAAAAGCTATAATGATCCTGATTTCAAATCTATTTGTTTCAACAACTGAGAAAACATGGTTTTTGAGATTTAATGTACTTGCATTATTTCAAAAAGGGCCTGGAACTAGTTACCTTGGTACATTCCCCAAAAAAATACAATTCAGTTTTTTCAATTAAGTTTCAAGGATTTTTTATTGAAAATTTCATGAAACTATGTGTTATAGTTGTTTAGATATCCATTTTTGCAATTTTTCAAAATATTGGATTCATTTTGATGACATCACAACTAAGCATATTTTCCATTAATAATAAAAACTTTAACTCTAAATATCTCAAGAACGAAAATATATTTTTTAATTCTGTAAAAAGATTCCTTAAGCATGCAAGAGGCTCTTCCAATTGACCTGAACTTTGAAAAAATGAATTTACGTATGACACTCCCTTTAAGACTGCATGTTTACTTTCTAGGCCTGAAAAGTATATAGTGAATAAATTACTGATAAGTAATACAAGTTTGTTTAAAGAATGCACAACACTCTAAAAGAATAGCACAATCAAATATATAAGGATAATTTTCAATAGAGGTAAAGCCTTACACAATGTTTCACGCTGAGCAAAGCCATGTTCACTCAATGGTCGTCAGAGTGAGTGCAGTGCTATTGTTACTCGGCACAAGAAAAATCTTGATACTAAATTTTATCATTACTAAAAAGATTTCATATCAAAAACAGTTGAAATGGAAATGACTGTTTCCAACAATTCAATATTAAACATCTGATGACAATGGGGGAGATATTAAGTTGTGAACCCCAAACACGAAACCAAGCTTCACTCTTGAAGGCGAGTCTCTTGGCTTGAACTATTTGTGTCAAACTCTCTTGATATCAATATTCATACCATTGGGCATTGTGAACTCAACCAAGAGAGGCCTTTGGAACTTTGGAACTTTTTCTCCACTTTCATTCTTCTTTGACGAAGGCTAACTTACTAACTTTCTCGAAGTAACTGATTTTTTTCCAACTTTTCTTTTTGTAATACTTTTCGAGCAGCGAATATTTAAAAAGCAAAGAAAATAACCCTAAAAAAATACTCTCATTTCACTTAAGGTAAAGGGAAACAAAGTTCTATAAAAATATATAACTCCTGGTATATTATAATATCACATTTTGAAATAAAAAATTATGGATTGCTTTAAAATGTTCTCACATATTTTTAAAACGTGTGATTTATTTTTTTTATGCTCAATGAATGAATGGAGAAGAAAAAAACGAACAGAAACGATTAATGTGACATTGTGCATTTATTTTGTAAATCAGCAATGTAATGTCTTCATTCCTTTTTATGTATTTCACTTATTTTTAGAAACATTTAGAAATAAACATTCCCGAATTCCCGAATTATTTAAAAAATTCACTTGTCTCTGAAAAACATTTCTGAAAAAACAATAAGAAAAAATATGTAAAAAACTGAGTTTGTTTGCTATGTAATCTCTTAATTTTTGTTTTTACAATTTTTTTGTTACTTGATTCAAGGACCTCTCCCATTGTATGGATTCTACAAAGGAAATCCCCTCGACTGGGTTGAAAAAAATTTCTTCCATTTTTTAATCTTCTACGCGTAGTTTTTAATCCGCAGGTAGTTTCCCTTGTTTTTATGACAAAAGCTTTTTTTTTTTTTCAATTAGTTTGATGAATTAGTTTCACATATGTCTTTTTTTTTTCATTTATCATTCATGAGAGTTTCTTTGCATAAATAAAGCATAGAAAAAAAATTTTTAAAATTGCATTTTTATTAAACAGATAGTCATAGATTTCTACAATGAGTGACAGACCAGGAGTTTAAAATTCCAGTTATAATTCCAAAGATTTATACAGATTAGATGTTATATTTTTTCAAGTACATTGTTGCAAAATTCTCCAGCATTGAAGTGACCACATCTATGTTCCTACTACAAGCATTTACAATCATAATTTGTCATATTATATTTTGTAATTGTCTGATGGTGATACAGAATACAGTGTAGACCAAGATGACACTTGCGTTTTCTAAAGGTGTCAGTGCGTATATTAAATGGAGAGAAGCTTCATACAATGCTAAAACACTGGAGTGACTCTGCTCACGTTTAATTGAGTAGGCTTGATATGGAAGTGTCATCTAAGGGTGCCAGTGTGTAGAGACACTCAAAGAAAAATTGACATCTGTAGGTTATTAATCAGTTGAAAGATCACCAGAAAACCCTGAAACAGCAGAAATAGAGCAATAAAATCCTAAAAAAAACAGTCCCCCCCCCCTTTAAGATCTATCTCTTAGCACTTTTTTTGTTGTTCCAGAAGGCAACTTTAAGATTTTCAGTCATCAAGTTGCCTTCAAGTTGCCTTCTGAATTTTTTGAAATCTAAAAATTCTCTTTGTTAAGAACGAAAACTTTATAATTCCATAAAAAGCTTCTCATAAACATATTAAGGGCTCTTCTCATATTTTTTTAGGGTTTTGCAAAGCATTATAGATAAACAGGGCAAACTTTGAGGGAAATTCATTGCAATGTAGTGTGAAAATTGAAATATCTAACTAAGAAAGAGGTCAATGTGAATCAAACTTATTACGACTGATGCCTGAGTTGCTGCAACCCCTACACCCAGATTCCCTGCTGACAGTGATGATGCCACAGATAGCTCATTTGTGTTAATATTTATGATTGTTTATATTGTCTCTTTTAGTAACCAGTAAAATACCTCTATGATACCTAGAGCCATGAACAGAAGCAGTTGAGAAATTTTGAAAAAATTACCCAGTCAGTTAAAACTTTTAACTAATACTCTTGATTGAATTCTACAATCCTTATCTCTTTTTTTTCGACACATACAGTCCATTGTATGTAGCCCCGTTTCGGCTTTACTATGCCCTCTCAATTTTCAAGAAAAGTGGTTTTCTGCCTTCCATTTGCAATCCTTTCATTTTTGATTGAAATTTTTGCGACATTTACAATTAAAATTGCTCTCTGGGGTAGCCACAAGAAATGATTTTCTTTTCAAAACAAATGATCAGATGGTAGTGATTTTGCATTTATATGCTTTTCTCCAATGTAATTCATTAGCAGTTTTGCAGCATTTTCTTCATTTCGCATTCCTCAAAAAGCTTGACATGTATGCTTTTCCCAACCTTTTTCAAATTCTGGCTAACACTGGGACTCACAGGACCTCGAGGGCATCAGTCCTACCAACTTTCACGGCTGATTGTAGATCAAGTGCTTTAAAGGAAAACTTGAAGTCATATGATCTATGATGTCATCACTTTCAATTGTACTAAACTGCAAAATATTTCCAAAAAAATGTGCCCAGTTTTCCCATAATGTATAAGATGACCACTCTAGAGACCATAAAAAAGTTGTCTTCTTAGACAGGTGGTTTTCTTAGATACGTTTATATGATAGAAAATGCCATTTTAGGACTAGTGGTCTTTACAGACAGATGGTCTTCTGTAAGCAGGTTTCACCTTATTTAAAATTATTTGTTTGTTGATCACTTGTCATTATTCAAGCATGTTTTTTTATTGTTTTCTTTATTTAACAATAGGCTCTTTTGCAAATTTTCAATGTTCATTCAAACTAAGGTTTGATTTCACCTGCCTCATTATTAAATATTATTTTTTTATCGAAATGTGAGATTGCCTATTTCATTGTTTTATTGATTACATTGTTTGTTTGTTTTTTGTTTTGTTTTTTCGGGTTTCTTTAACAATTTGAGCATGTTTTCTGCAAAGAATAAACAATAAATAAATTTACAATGGATTTCCCCTCTTATAAAAAGTTTCTGTTCTTGTGTTTGATAACACAGTTTGATGACATACTGTAAATCCCCTAATAAACGCCCTGGGGGTTTATTTAATTTTCAAACTTTCAGGGTGGGTGTTTATTAGAGGATTTACGGTAGTGTATATTGCATTGTTTATTTGAGTTAGAAACGAAATATGGAATTGAGCGCATATTATATCATCTTTTTTTTTTAAATCTAGATAGTTGAATGTGACAATGCAGAGAACCAATCCTACTATGGAATCGAAATTGGTATGATTTTTGTTTTATTTTTTCTTTCAAATATCAAGCCATTCAACTTTTGCTATGGGCTAGTTAATTACTTTGGTCAAAACAGTATTCAGAAGATGAAAAATTTAATGACAGATTTATTTTTTGATGTCATTACAAAATTGGAGCGGGCATAAAATACTAGGCATGAAATCAAGTTATACTGTGCACTTTAAAAAGAGACTTTAAAAAGTGGTTTTTCTAAATGTTTAAACAATTCATTAACAGCTGTAGATAAGTGAACAATAAGTGAAGGATAATAGACAACAACAGAATTCCCAGAAGTTCAAAGGTGGAGGAATATGGGAAGAAGTCACAAGTCTGAGCATTCATCAGGCTTAAAGGGATCCCAAAATGAAAATACAACTTAGGCTCATATGAAAGAGGTTAAAAAATTACGAACACCGCTTTTTATTTCGTCTCAATCTGACTTTTCGTTCTCAAATTATTTGAGTTTAAAGATTTGTTCATAAGGGAATTTCCCTAAATATGGCAAGAATTTGTGATGTCATCAAGGAGTCTTAGAAAATGCCCCAATATTTACAGCTTAATATCTCAGGTTATAATCATAATTTTTAAATGAAATTTTTCACATAGGTAATATGGATTGTTTATTATCCATTTTTCATAAAATATGCTCAAAATGATCTTCTGGTTACTAGTCCCAGGCCCTTTTCAAAAAATACATTTCCCTCAATTTACAGCCTTTGGAAATTTCGCTAAAAATTATTTAGTGTTTAGGCATGCCTTTAAAGAATTTCGATGTCAAAAATATCATATGATTGGTGAAAATGCAAGTCCATGGCGAGATATGAAGCAAGGCATGAAAACAAAAAAGGACCTGGAACGAGTGACCATGAAATTATTTTGAAAAAATTTCATCAAGGGTAGGTTCTAACTTATATGCACCATCTATGTGAGAAAGCTCATTTATAAAACATCATAATAACCTGAGATATGTGACTTTCAATATTCAGGTAATTTTTCAAACTCCATGATGACATCACAAATTTCTGGCACTTTTGGGGAAATTCCCTTTGGAACAAATCTTTAAACTCAAATAACTCGAGAACGAAAAGTCGGATTGAGATGAAATAAAAAATGGTGTTCATAATTTTTTAAGCTCTCTCATATGAACTTAAGTTGTATAATCACTTGGGGATCCCTTTAAAGCATGTAAACCTGAACATAAAATAAAAAATGTGTAACTGCATATATGATAAAATTACTGGATCCAGTTACTGCATCTTAGCCACAGCATGGGCAAGATGCTCTTGTGTGTTAATGGCTCAAACTTAATCAGCTAGAAAAATTAAACACTTGTATCTACAAAATCTAATGAGAAGAATGACATTAGAACTATGGACAATGGGTGTATAAGCTCAAATAGTACACAAAACATAAACTTCCCCTGAAAATTAAGAACTAAATATGTAAAGCAAGGATGAACTGCCCATAACATAATCAGCATACTAAATTAACCTTACAAAAACTATCAAATGTGGTTCCAGCAGGCCACTTCACATTGATGCTTGCATTGCACTGCAGGGTTGCACTATGTATAATATAATCAGCGCAATCACAATTGCCTCTGAAAACTTCAAGCAGACGGTCTACACAGCATCTAGAAGTAACTGAAACAAAAGGCTGCCGTAAGCTTAAAAACATGAGTGAGGGTAATTATCCAAGGACTAATGTAAGTCAACTCTGATAAAAGTGCGATTAGATTGACTTTTGATAAGGAGCAAGTATCCAATAACTTTAAAAAAAGTATTCAGCGACTAAAACATCTGAGCAAATAGTAACTCAAAGGCAGTACTAGAAAGAAATTGTGACATGACAAAATACCTATGCAATATATTAAATACATACAAATAAAATATTGTTGGTAAAATACTGATCACCTTAAAGGGACAGTAAGGGGGAATGATGCAGTGTCTAGCTATGCACTATGAGAAGTACCCTATCCTTAACCCAACCATATCCGTAAAAAAGGCTGAAAGCAGGAAAATAAGGTACAATAATCACAATAAATTCCAAAATAAAGGTAAAGCGTAGGTAATAACACAACAATTCCTGAAATTGTCGCCCACCATGAAGAAAATTTTACACTTTTATCACTCTGTTTACGCTATTTCATGTTTTTCCAAGCACCCTTTTACAGAAAAAAGACCAACAAATACAACCAATTTTCTTTGAATGTCCCAACACACTGGTACCCTTAGATGACAGTTGCATATCCCCCCTATGCAATTAAATGCGAGCATGGTCACTCCAATGTTTTCAATACAAATTCTCTGACTCTCAAAAACTTAACAAAAAATAAAACTTCCCTCAGACACTGGGGGACATATTATATCGTGAACCCCAAACACAAAACCAAGCTTCACTCCTAAAAGGCGAAACTCTTGGCTTAAACGTTTGTGCCAGTCTCTCTTGATGTCAACATTCATACCGATTGGTGTTGGAAACTCGATCAAGAGAGGAGTAAAAAAGCTAAAGCCAACATATCTGCTTGACTGCTCCCAGAGTTCGTATATTCTTTCTTTGATTTTTTCTAGCAGTGAAATTTTTAAAAGTGAGTTTATAAGGGGAAAGGTTTTGAAAGTAAAAAAATATAGAACATACTTTTGTAAAGACAACATATCGATCAATGCTCTTTACAAATGCATAAAGTTCAGTTTCATAAAATACAAAAAGTCCTATTTCATAAAATATAAAAATTCCATGCATAAAAAATTTCCTTTCATAAAATATCCATATCGTTAAATAATGTTCCTTTTCGTAAAAACATCAATGTTCAACACAAGTGCATAAAATGGCTATTTTCGTTTCATAAAATCTTTCAAAACACATGAAATGAGTTGATCATACATTTTTGAAATATAAATAATAACACACACTATTTTCGAATACAAATCTGAACAAGAAAGAAAAAGAAAACATTACATGGAATGAAATTTTATCAAGTAAGATTGTATTTGTTGAAATTTGTTGTTATTATTAGAAGTTTTATATGTGTTCATGTGACTTAATGATATTTTTTTAATAAAACAGTGAACATGAAATATTTAAATAACATCTTCTGAGAATTCATCTAATTTCATAATCGTCACCTGTTTTAGATTGTTTTAAAAATGTTTTTTTCTTCCTTTTCAAATCAAAAGATTAATTTTTTTCTTGAGTACCTAACTGTTAAATAAACAAATGTCATTTTTTATTCAATGGAACTCATATAATATAATTTAAAAACAAAAACACATTACTTCTTGAAATAAATTTAATAAACTTGTTTTTATTATAAGATAATCATTTTTTTACTATTAATGTTTTTAGTGCAATGAAGTACTTTTAATCATATTTCAAATATTATGGAAAATACGCTTTGTTATTTTGTAACTCAATAAAAAGACGTTCTGACAAAAAAAGGAAACCAGAAATTTTTGATTCGTGGAACTGTGAAAGTGAACCGCAAATCGCAATTCGCGGTCAACTATTCGAACCCTGTCTCTTCCTTATCTTCTTAACAGTCAGCCTTTAATTATTGATTCTTTTGCATAGTTCATTATTTTGCTTGATTATTTACTCAGTGTTGCATCAATAAGCTTATGTGGCCCTACTTGTATCAAGAAGAGATACTTACTTACTAAGCTTTCGTCAACTATTTTATAGGGACCCTGGCAAAGATTTTGTGATAATATTAATCTCTAAATGGTTTTCCCTCTTTCTTTGGATATTATTTTTAAAGAAACCTAGCTATTGCACATTTATGTTCAGTACTTTTGTTATTTTTTATTGCAGGTAGATTTAAAATCAATTATTTTAAGAAAACAGAAATTGTTCCAAATGTGGGAAGTGATAGATCACCTGAGAATCTTGCTCAATATCAATTACAAGAAGGTCTTATTTACTTCTCAACATCCAATAAACAAGATCAGAAGCTTACATTTGATATGGGATACGATGTTCCAATGACAGAAGTCAAAGTGTTTTATTATAATCTCCTGTATCCAATAAAAGTGGAATTGAAAAATGAGCTTGGTTTATCAAAAACATTTAGCAAGTATCATCACGATAAAGTTTATAACAGTTTCTCATTCGCGTTTGACACCTACTTCGCGAAGTATGTGACAGTTCAAGGGAATTTCGGGACAAGTTTTGTAAAAAGCATTAATGTGCATGGTTACAGACTTGATGTCATTCGTAAGTCAATTCTTGGTTTTTTGAACATTTTTAGTAGATTTTTTTTTCTAACAAAATTAGCCATTTGTTTTAGGTATTGAGAAAGTGACTAAACTTTGTTTTTCTTGGAGTTTTTGAACAGTTGGAGATTCATATTGCAGGATTTTGGTTTGATAGTACTGCAAATCCACTAATAAACGACTTGGTATTTATCTAATTTTCAAACTTTTAGGTTGGTTTATAGGAACAGAGCGTTTAATTGAGGAAAGGCATTTGATAAAAACTGATCTAGATCATGCAAAAAAATGGTTCAAAAGAGTTAAATAAAAAGGTTTAAAAGCATCAAAAGAAGGTCCCTTTGTTTTTGTATTTTTTTACTATGAAAGAACATTGATGAAAAGAACATTGATTTTACTACCTCCCTATTTTTGCTTTAAACCTTAAGTTCTCATAAGTTTTGCAAGAGTATGATGATTTTTTCAATAGTTGGAATGTTTGGAATGTTATTGGTCAAACTGTCTCCTTAACATCCATCTTCATAGACATAGTTTGGATTGAGATTAAGATACAGCCATATAAAAGCACGTTAACTAGTTGACAATTTGCATAAGTTGATTTTACTGACTTCTTACTTATTTAATAAGAGATTTTCTAAGTTTTTTCCACGCTTTATGTTTTTTTTTTTAATGAAAACAATTTCCCCTGAATTTTTGTTTTTGAAAAGGTTGTTAGAAACCATTTCCTTATTAGAAATTATTTCCTGTTTGTAAAATTTATCAGTTTGTCACTTTTTTCATGAGCAATTGAGTTATTGCAATAAGTGTACTGTATAGTGCAAGAAGTTAACTAATAAAAGTACAGAATTAGATGTTGTTTGGGGATTCTTTAGCAGTTTCCAATAAAGAATAATTGAAAATTCCTATTGTTGGTGGTCTGTAATTAGCATTGTAAGATTATTAGAAAGATTTGTATTACCCATAGTTACTGTGATCTATTTTTTGAGGCCTTAATTAGAACAATATGCAACTTCCTGGCAAGTGATCATTTAACTTGATATTTAGGTGAGCAGTTACTTAGCAACAGCGTTGTTGCTGCGGCACATCCTTTTGCCAACTACCCAACACTTGAATCCATTAAAGGTTTTTCATTGGATGATACAATCATGTTTGCGCCATCAGGCACTATGGACTACATGACATTTGATGATGCTCCAATGGCATTTTTCTTGGTGAAACTTCATTCAACGGCATATGTGACCAGATATTTGACACGATGGGAAGTGCAAATACCAGACACATATTTGTCATATAAATATAATTTTGATAGAGATTTTGTATTCTACAAAGAAGATGGCAAGATGAAGGTATGAGTTTAATTTGTGAAAAATAAATAGTTCATTAAAGACAATTTTTTGCGTCAGGCATGATAAGTTTGTATGAATTTTTGGCCTATGGCGTTAAACTAACCACAAAATCTTTGACAATAACTTCATCGTTTGGCAATTGTTGGAACAAATTTTGCAGAAAAAACTTTGGTGAATTCAAAATGAGGTTCCTATTCATGTGAAAAAACTTTTGCAAATTATCAAATTACAAGAATAATCTATATGGTAAAGCAAGTCTATTGTCTTTAATGCATTGAAAATGTGTTAAATAAAAAATTTTAGGCTTATGCAAGTAATATACAAGTAATAGCTACTTTTGGCAAGTATCACAAGGTGCTTAGTAAAAGATCAAAATAGATTTGAACCACTCCTTAAATTGTCCATGCTTTTATGCATTTTTGTGGGGAAAAAATTTCGTGTTCTAAAAATATTGAGGATTTCTCATGAAAATACTTTTGCATTTTCGTCATATTGTGTGCATCGAAGCTCTGTCCTGTCCCTAGGACTCAATTTTGATGACTTAGAAATTCCTAAGGCAGTCTCTTTCACAAATATTATCAAACAACACAAAAACACAAGTTAATGCCAGCGAAAATTTCTGCCCTTAAATTAATGCTATTAGAAAAAATTGATAATAATATTTCATTAAATGATAAAAGGTTTATCTTTGTAATGTTTTTTAGATTTTCACACATGATGCTCCAAGTGTGAATTATGGAGAGCATGTATTTACAAATCCTTTTATTGCAAGCCACATACAGATTTATATGTTATTTATGACTCCTAATTTTGAATTAAGAGTTGATTTTCGTGGTTATATATCTACCCCACTCTCAAAAAGTAAGACTTTTTTCTGCGTTAAAGTTTTAAGATCTAATGCATATTCATATTTATTGTGCTATTCGTCATTGTTTTCGTTAGTTCATAATCCGTTCTTTATCTACACTGCACAAAATCCACAAAATGAAAATGAAATTGAAATTCAGTTCAAAACTATAATGACCGTATCTGGTGTGCGATTTCACAGAGTTGATATTTTACAGAAGTTTTGCTTATCGTATAAATATAACAGGAACTCTGGTGATTACAAAGATAATATTCAAGGCGACGAGAAAACAGTAAGTATGATTTGTATGTTTCAAAGTTTTGTATCTATGATTATCTTGAAACTTGCTGCAGTGACAGCAGAGTATAGAAATTAGTTCCTTCAACTTGATAGCCAATTTTGGTTATTGCTATTAGA
>JANSTP010328916.1:0-16240 GCA_025330745.1 Cladonema radiatum
TTATCCATATAGTTAGCACATATTAAAGCAAAAAAAGTTCAAACAACTCTCTGGATAGTCCCAAATAGACCAGCTATCGGCAGCAACTCATAATAGCCATCAGAGGAAGCGAGCGAACTTGGTGGAAATGAGGATAGTCTCTTTTTGAAGCTCAAAATACTGGATTCTCTATCTAAACTTCATGTTTTTGTTTTAGAAATGTATGCTCAGTACTATGACAGTGATTTCCAGCAATATTTAATTCTTCAATCACTATATTTGGCTGATAAATATCAGAAAATATCCATTAAATGGCTGTGTGCTGCCGCCATGTGCTCACATAAAATTTCCTCTATTTTTAAAAGTTTATTTCTCCTTCTGTTTATCTTGTCTTACCTAAAGTACTCACTTTTCTGAGAGTTTTATCCATAAATATTGTAAAGAGGCACTCAGATGGAGAGCAACTAAACTCTGTGACGGTTTTTCTTATTCAAAGTACTCAACATTAAAAAAACGTATATATACGTCTTCTGTCTATCAGCCAGATGTATATATACGTCTTCTGGGGTCTAAAGGTCATCTGGGGTCTAAAGGTTAACTCAAGTTATTTGAGTTCTTTGAAATTTCCTAAGAATTTTTTGGATAAAAACTTGTCTTATTGTCTTTATATTTCATTTAACAAATCTTAATGAAAAGCAATTTTAACCGTTATCTCGTTTTATATCTTTTTTTAAAAGCATTATTGATCTTTCAAAAAATGATTTTGTCAGCTTTATTGGTCACACTACTGGGTCTAGAACACTAGATACCAATTTCCAAATACATTAAAAATTTGCATGCAGGCTCTCACATCTATGAGGATTTTATATGCAAACTTTATTTACTTTTTAGGAAAAGAAAACTTTGAAGCTACCCAATACCATACAGGAAAATCCTCCTTTTCTAAGACCATTTTCTTGATACCATAATATCAGAAAAAGTCTGATTTCCAATAAAAAAGACTTGAGGGAAAGCTAGAGAAAATTCTTGAAACACAGACTATTTAGACCATCATGAACAAAATTTCTTCTTACAGTAAAAAGCCAGCTTTCTCTATAATTGCATTGTACATTCTTTTTGCAATTGGATTCCAAAATGCTAATGAAAGAACACTACCTACTTTTTCAAACTCTTGATCTTCCATGTTTTCTTTTTTTTTTTTTTTTTTTTTTTTTTACTAAACTTATGTTAAAAAGAGTGGAATTTTAACAAAAACTGAGATTTATACTGAGATAAAGCACTAATAAAAACAATCAATAAAACCACCATACATCTTGATTGAATGTTAAAGTAAACTGATTGTTGTAAACTTCCTTAAAAGATGTCGCAGAAATCCCAGGTGTTGGTCCTGTACCTTCAGGATCTATTTCATTTGAAGTCAACACATCAAGATCATCGCTATCTAAATATAGCGAAGAAAACAGGCAGTCAAATCTCAAACCTGCTCAGAAAGCTGTCATGTAACAAAACTTCTTTTAGCTTTTACAGTTGGCTTTCAATTCTTATTTCAGTTTCTTTTAGAGAAGTACAGGTGTAAAGTAGTTAAAGCTTGATGGCTTTGGATGATCAAAGATTTATCAGAGCTGTTAAAAAAGTGTGATGATAGTCCAAATACTCTGGCAATAAATGATAAAAAAATCAGTTTTTCGAATCAATTTAACTTTAAGTTGTTAAACGAAAAAATGCAAAATATATGCCCAATTTACTACTTCCATTACCAATCGTAACTATTTTAGTGCCAGGCTACCAGAAAAAACCACAAAGGTAAAGCTAAAGATTAGACTAATACCAACAAAATATTATTACAATAAAATCCAACAAAATAAAAACAAGTATTTTAGGTTTCTTTTTATAAGAAAAGAAGACTAAGTAGGAAGCAAGTCTATATTAAAAAACAATCCAAAATTTAAAATGAGGATTACTTTTGTCTCTTTATAATATGAAATAATATCGTTAATAAATTTTATATATTTTATAGAGCACAGAAAATGTATTATCAACAAAATACTTACAACATACTGTTGCAGTAACTTCTACATTTTGTACAGTTTCACTACATTCTTGAATAGATAAAGTGTTTTCTACTAACTTCACATTATAGTCAGTTGTAGGTTCTGTTGGTGATGTAGCAAAATCATTGGTGAAAGTAGCCACAACTACATATCTATCATCCATAACACTAATTGTTGCACCAGTAGATGTATGAGTCCCTGTTGAATCTGTGACCTCCAATACACCTACATTCGTAACAACAGGCTAAAAAAAATTAGGATTAAACTTGAAATTCTTTCTTTTGCTAACATCTCAAAAACCTTGTATACATTTATTTTTACATATAAGAAAACCAAGTTTTAAATTTCAGCAAAAGCGATAAAAACGAAACTTAGCATTGTTAACTAGATTTAGGTTGAGGGCTGACTGCTTAATATTGAAATTTACAAAAAGTAGCAATAGGTAGCAAGAAATGAAAAGAATCAAGAGAAAACCAAGATTTTGTACTATATAATTAAAGACATACTTATTACTGAATAATGAAAAATTTTTAACCTCAAACTGAAATATTAAGGAAATCAAGCAATCAAAAGTCTCATATTACATTCACTTTATAATAACCAGTGTTAATGCTACCTTCAAAGTGGAAAATGAAATTGTATAAAATATAGTTGACAATTACATATTTTAACACTGGAACAAACTCATTAACCTGAGTGTACATGTAAGCTTTGATTGTTAGCATGGGTAGCAAGAAAGTCCTATTCCGGTCTCTTTTTCAAGCTTATGATGGCCCTGGCAATAACAAGAATCCAGAATGTACAATCTGCCAGAATATTATAATATCATAATGAATATTTTTTTCCTGACAAACTGATTGTTTTATTGCTTTTAGTTCCCCTCTTTCTACTCAAAAAAGAGCTAGTTTATTCAAGTACAGTAAACCTGCCTTATTGGCCATCTCTCTATGACAAAATCCTGACTTAAGTGGCAGGCCAGTTTGTTCCTTAGGAGCAGTTTTCAATACATCTGAAACTGCCACAACCTGCCTATAAATGCAAAATTTTTTGGTTTTCTTTGAGTGGTCTTAAAGGTTTCTCTGAAGTTGGTGAGTTTGGACACTGATTAACTTTAATCTGCTGCACAAACACATTAGCTTACAATTAAATGAACTAGTAATTTAACTTTTAGAAGACTTGTCATTTCATGATTATGATGCAAAATTCTCAAATGGTTTGGGCATTCTGTTTTCTCTTTCCATTTTAGTGCTAGCTGACAATTATATTAACTAAATATCAAGCAAAAAGAAAAATACATTTTATAAAAAAAAGCTCTATAAAACAATGTTTTCAATTCTTTAAGCCAAAGTTTTTGAATAAAAGTATCTCTAGAGAATAACAAGTAATATTAGGATTAAATAAAAAGGGCACTTATTCATGTTTATACTTTTTAAAATAAATAAGGATTATAATTATAATTATAGATTCTGTCACGAGTCACTTCATTTCTAAGAAGTATTCTCTTTATTTGAAAACGTTTTAAACCATTTTGACCTTTTCTTTAATTTTAGCCAAAATTTGAGTGGGACAAGAGGTCAAACTGTAATCAGGGGACGGCAAAAATAAAGATTTTTTGTTTTTGAAAAG
Organism: Cladonema radiatum; assembly: GCA_025330745.1. Classification (NCBI taxonomy): domain Eukaryota; kingdom Metazoa; phylum Cnidaria; class Hydrozoa; order Anthoathecata; family Cladonematidae; genus Cladonema; species Cladonema radiatum. Next base: position 3,657 of record JANSTP010328916.1, read on the forward strand.
TACTTTATCCATTCTGATACTAAAGTTTCAAGGTAAATTTGGTTCACACAAAAAGAGAATTAATAAAGTTACTTACTTTTCAGATTAGAACTATCGGCTGAAACATATATAAGACATGTGAAAAAGGTTAAGGCACCTATTTATGGTCAAACTTCAAAGTGAGGTCCATTAAAATTACACAAATTTTCTTGAAAGACTATTTTTACAAAACACTATAGCAGTCAATATTATTACCAGTAATTGCATGTTTTGGAGTGCAATTAACAATTAATCACAAATAAGGAAGAGAAAATGTGTAATTTACCCGAGTCAGTAGGACAAGGTTTGTAGTGTTTGTTTAATATCTTTTTCAGTTAAAAAGTAAATATTTTTATATTGTAGATTTAGGAGGTTGATGTTAAAACTTTTCTTTGAAAATTGTTGAGGTTTTTTATACCAGGCCAGGTTTTGAGGAATGGGGCAGAGTTAGCAGATTGGTTTCATATTCCATTTTTCTTGTGTGGTGAGATAGGCCTTTATGTAAATCATGGAAAATTAACCTTATGTTTCCAAGTTTATCCATATAGAATTATTATACAATTGAATTATATACGCATTATGTAGGAAAATCAAAGACAGGCAATGTAAAGGATAATGCAACCAAAAATAAAAAAAATGTTAGAAAACAGTGTACAATCAAAAACTTTTCAACCTACTGAATCATCGTGATAATAAAGAAATCTAATACTTATAGCCTTCTTTCATTTTTATATTTTGGAGTTTACTTTAAGTTTTTCTATTTTTGAGATTACTCAGCTTGCTTTTGAGTTTTTATTAAAAACTATACATAAGGCAAATCTCGAAATGGGTTTAAGGTACCATGATAAAGTGATAGAAAAAATCATGATAAAAGGATGAAAGTAGAGATTGGGCATTATTTCAAATCTAGGTAAGGTTTTACAAATGGGCCAATCTAAGATATTTGCCCTTTTGTCAAACTTCAATTTATGAGATTGAACCAAACCATAACTCAAAATCAGACGAGATTTTGTCTTTTTGTAATGAAGCCAAATAATAGAGTTTGACCTCCTGCTAAAATCTGAAGAAGAAAAAAAAAATCACTTTTTGAGATTGGCCCTTTTGTCATACAACCAACGTTAAATTATTTTTTTAAAAAACCGTTTTCTGTTCATATTGGAAAGAATAGCTAATTTCATTCTAAAAAACAATACCAAATGCCATACCAATCAAATTGGAGGTGACCTGAATGTTAGCTAAGAATCAGTACCACCAGACACCTCTCAAAAGAAAGGCCAGATGAAACTCCCAATCTGCAATATTCTCTGATTACTGCCATGAAACTGCTTCAACCAATCAGGTTGTCCAATTCGTCACAGGACTGTTTTAAACATCAGGGAAAACAAAAATGGGTGGGTTCTAACCACTGATCAAGTTGCAACTGAGAAAATGATTTACAAAGCGTACTAAAAAACATCTTAATCTTATGAAAACTCTATATAAAACTCTATAGGCAACTCTATATGAAACTCTATATAAAACTCTATAAGTATCAAAAGATTAAGAAAGGAATCTGCATATATAAGTTTCCTTTGAGCTACATCTTCTGTTTACCTCAACACTGTCACAACAAATTTGAGGAAAAAATTTAGGCCTTTGAGATTCACCTTCGCAAGGCAAAAAATTTAGAATGTTATTTTCAACACAGTAACCTGCTCTTCCTCAGAGGAAGTTTTTACACGCATATCCTAGAAAGAAAATGCCCCATTTCAATACTTTTCACATGTCTGATAGAAGCCCTTTTTAACAACAAGAAGTAAAACTATATGTATAAAAAAAACCTTACTTTTAAAAAACTTTTTAAATTTGGTCAAAATTGGGTATTTTCTCAGGGGAACAATTTCCTTATAGATTTTGAATAGGAAATATGAATGTAACTTGATGTATTCTCCATGAATTGTCAGAAATTTATACACACTTGTGTATTTTGATGCATTATGTTTACTTTAATTGTTTCAGTGACTTAACAGGCCCCCCTAAAAGTGATGATATCGTCAAAAACACTGACAATAAAAAATTACGTTTCCACCAGCTTCTTGACAGCTGTGACATCATAATGAGGTCATTATGACACCACAAAGATGTCACTTATCCCTTGATATAATATTTAACAAAGTTATTTAAGAAAAGCTAAGATGCAGCAAGGTTCTATCAGAATAATAGCCAATGTTTCCAAATATATACCAAAATTGCTATACTGAGATCAATTGATGATGTCCTAATAAGGGACTGGGGCCAAGTTTCCAAAAAAAAATTTATTCAAAACATTTTCAATTAAACATTTGAATTGAGTCAATGCATTGAGTCAAAATTTCATGAAAAAATATTAACTACTGGGGAAGTCATCTAAAAAAATGCATTGGGAGTAAAATTTACTCTTCCCATCCAAAAAATTGGGTACATAGGTTGGGTAGCAAATTTGGGTTTCATGTACATTGCCACAGATGGAGCTATAAACAGATTTTTGTAGGCAGTGGCAGTACAACTAAAAAATCAAATAAATTACAAAAGCCAGCTAACCTACTAAATATGAATAACTAGGCTTCCCAGGTGAAATGATAAGTTGATTTTATATGAAAATAAATTTGTTGTGTCACTAAGCGTATAGAAAAACTGCCACAGTCTGGAATGTTAAATATTTCAGGTTACAATACAACAGGGGGGAATTAAGGGTGACTCAGCTGAAGTATTGGACTAGTTTGATATTTCTACAAAAAACAATTTCTTATCAGAAAATTTAGTATCAAGTTAGTATCAAAAGTATGACAGTGGCGCTTCTGAAAGTCCATTACCCTATGATCAAGAGGGCATACGTTTTGAAAACACCCACCACGTGGTCTGGTTACAATGGCACTGGCAGTGAGGAAATGCCTAATGCCTTGTTTTAGTGCTTAATTGGTTTGATACATTTATGTATACCCCTGTCAAAAGAATCTTGCAGTCTAATTGGTTTACTTTTAAAAATGAGAACCTGTCTTTGAAACAAAACAATTTGATTGTTTTGCTTCGTTTGATTTTTATTTTGATTGGTTTGCGTCTTTTGAACTTTCTTTTGACTGGGTTGATTCTTTTTGAATTTTCTTGATCAGTTTGCATCTTTTGAATCAAGATGGTCATTAATAAGGCAGTCTCTCTGATTGGTTTGCATCAGTTGAGATAGGGTCGTTCATTAACTGGACTGAAAGTAGCACAACCCATCAGGCTATGACTTCCAGTACTCCTGCCCTTGTGTGCACATGACTGTGAAGATAAAAAACTGAAGTTATGTTATTAATCTAAACCATGGTTGCCAAGCCTGTGTATCAAGAAATGAATAGTTTGTCATGTTTAAAACGTATTACGAACCTTAATAATAAATACTTTGAATCAGCTGCAAACATCAATTTTGATAATTGAATTTAGATTGCATAAAGAAAAATTTAATCAAACGCAAATCTTTAAGCCGAAGTATCTCAAGAAGAAAAAGTCAAACTGAGGTTACAGAATCCCTCTAAAAGCTCAACACTCACAGTATTTCTATGAAGTGAAATTACATCAAGCAGAATTCAATTGCAAGCTCTTATGATTTTCAATACAATGTGCATATTTTAAGTGAATAAGTTTGTGACCTAGTTTGGTATTAGACAAAGAAAATCCAACTCGCAAAGAACACAGTACTAGAGAATTGCATAAGACTGAGAGAAGGCAAAAATCCAAGCTACTAATGGCTATCTAAGATATCATAGCAAAGCCTTCAAAAAAGGTAAATTATTTTGAAAACTCAACAATGGAACATATTTTCTTCTCATTATTATTTTTTTTTTTTTTTTTTTGGAAAACTCAAAAAATCTTGTCAGTTGTACAAGACAAAAAATTAGCAACATTACAGTTTTGCTGCTATGCTGGTGGGGTGTGAGGAGGTTAAGTAACGGCCAAAGATACATTTTGACAAAAAGCTATCAGACAGACAAACATTGGATCTGGATTTATATTTTTATTAGACAAAAAGGAGCATAATTCAAAAAGACAGATCTGAATCATAAATTGCTGGAAGGATTCCTGCAAAGGCATAAATATATAAAACTATAATAAGTATAAAAATAAGTAGATAAGTATAAGTATAAGTATATAAAAATATGGTAACTATAATATAAAACTAAAAATGCTTGTATGAGCAAAAAGCTTCATGTTTTTAATATATGATATCTGATTTTATGGTAATTTGTTTTTTATAATATTTACTACAGGGTGGGCAGGAAAATAGGGTGACATTTTTTCAAGCAGCATTTAAAGCTCAAACCTTTATTTTGTTTAGTTCTTACACCAAAGACAAGTGTGGAAGATTTTCCTTGATTGTAAATCCATAAATGTCTCTATCCATAAAAACTTAGAGCAAATAAGATTTGTTTTTTCAAATCGTAGCTAATTTTGTTATTCCAGATTTTACTCAAAAATCAAATTCAAGGAGACAAGTCTTTATAAGGACATTTCTGTCACTTTTATCGCATGTTTTGGTCGCTTGGATGGAGAAGACATTTTTTAGCTGTGTCTTCTGTATTCTTGTAAAAAATATTTAGTGAGTTACGGCACAAGCAGAATTAAACAAGGATTTTAACATTTTTTAGGTCTGTTTTTTACATTTTTAAATCTGATTTTTTTATCTTTGATGTAGATTTTCAAAAGTTTTATATCTCGTTTTTAAAATTTTGTTTTCAAAGTTGATTAGAAATAATTTGATTATATTTTAGTGAAAGGTTTTTGAAAAAACCTAAAAATTAAGCGGTTGGCAAAAGTTTAAAAAAGGTCACCTTTTTTATGCCCACCCTGTAAATAACTGCAGCCAACAATAAATTCAATCAAACTAAATAATTCACGGTATAATCTACAAAAGATATGCATTTTTCAAACAGCTGCTTCTAAACCCTCTACTTTCATCCAGCCTGAATTCATAAGATACACAAACTCACAGTATCGCTCTCATGTTCCTCGAAACTGAATGTAATCGTGCGAAGATCTTCCATTGCCAGTGTAGATAGAATTGGAGAAATATTATCTCGACGCACTACAATGAAAGAAAAATAATACTAAAGTACTATGAAAACAAACAAATAGATTTTGATAAGATTCAGTAAGTTTGATTTAAAATTAAATGCTTGAAACACTTTAAAATGCATAATGTTTCTACCCAAAACAAATTTCATTTTAGGAGTGAAACAGACAGAAGAAAGATTAATTCAGATTTTTACTGCTGAATCAAAATGAGAATGGAAAACACTCTCATATAACATAAGAAATGAATTTGTGATAGGTATTTACTCACCACAAAATGTTCCCATAAAACTTGTAGGTCCTGATATTGTTTCAGCAAAGCATGTACTAGTATTTGATGAAAATGCATTATCATCAATGTTAAGGTTATAAACTTCTCCTGGAACTGGATTTGAGAACTTGACTGTTACATCACCATCACTATTAATGTTAACATCATCATTTGATACAGTATTCGTACCAATTTGTATTGAATCATCAACGACTGACCCAACCTGTAAGAATTTCATAATTCTTCTTCATTTGGTATATAGAAAAAAAAATAATTTCAGCTATGACTAAGGGAGACAAGATGTTATTAAAAACGACACTATGGGAAGTTATAAGGAATACGTAGATTCATGGATAAACAGACAACTTAAATTAATAAAAAATCATAATGGTAAAGTTTTGCATTTTTCGCCAGTTACAATTTTTCCTTTTAGGGGAATAAATAAATTAACGTCAAAATTGATGTCTTATTTTGATGAGTTTGAGTTCAATGATTTTGGCTCTTTGAGTTTACTGTGGAAACTGCTAGCCTTTTATGCAAGTGTTTGAACTCACTAAGATGGTCTTCTGATATGGCAGTCAATGGTATGCTCTGTAACTTCTTACGCAAGAAATCAAGAAGTAAAATGACAACAGGATCTTGAACTTACGTCCATAGGTCTCTGACCCAGACCCTTTAATTAACCAGTTTGAAAGCCAAATTTACTTAATAAACTCATAACAGATATCTAAATTATTGATTTTGTATTGATGCATTTTTGCTGTTTTTATAACAATTTTGCTAAATCAAGTTCAAACAATGTAGCAAAAAGAACAAGTACCCACAAGAATAATATAGCATCAAAAATTATCACCAATCTATTCACAAACTCAGCTTCATGGAAGCCTTTGAAATCAAAACAAAAGATTATCAAAACAATGAAAGACAAGCAGAAACAAACTTACATCATAGTTTATCACTAACGTAAGAACTTCATTTGCAGCATCATAAGCACTCAACAAAATTGGACTTGTTAATGTAATACCGAGAGCATCATAAACTATAAAATCAATTATGAAATGAAATCTGATGAACTCCTTTTCCTAAATTTCTAATAAATAAATCTAAAGAAATAATTTAAATGACAATAAATAACATTAGACAAAAAGTGTTTCAGCTAACATCAATAGTTATTTATTTACAAATACATAACAGTTAATTAATATAGATACAAATTGCTAATGTAAATATTTCATAGTTAATATAGATATTAAATGAACAAGGTTTTGTTAATCTCATATCTTCTCATTTAGATCTAGTATATAAATTGAAATAAAAAATCGTTGGAGTTTTACTTTATTATCAGTTTTATCATACCATCACAATCATTATCAGAACTTGGTTGTTTGTATATAAAGTGGCAAGCCAACCTGTGCAGGCACTGGTCTCAACCATCTCCGGCTGTGGATACTTGAAACAGTAAGTGGATTACTTATTATCTTCAATTTATCAATGGTAGCATTTGGAAAAAGATCCACTGACCACACATAAAGGAAGTCATAACTGTTGGGATAAAAAAGGTAAACTCCAGTGATTATTTATAAAGAGAAAGGCAAAAGTATATTGTTCTGGCGTCAAATAGCTCCAAGACACCCCCAGCACTTTCAAAGTGTAAGTCCTATGATGATTGGATAAAATTATCAAAGTTTTGAAACGTTTTACGGATCTTGCACCAGAAAACCGAGGCTCTGCATTAGTCCTGCCTCTTGAGAATGAGGCACTAGATGCAGTCCTTGAAATCGAAGAAGGAAAAATAATTGACAAGAATGGTGTTGACACCATAATAAAACGTCTTGATAAATTGTTTAAAGAAGACTCAACAATGACTAAGTTCCTATGTTCCAAGCCCTTGAAGATTTTGAAACTTTTAAATGTCCATCAGGAATGAGCATACAGACATTTATAAATGAATTTGATAAAAGACTATTTAAAACAAAGTCATATGGATAGGAACAGTACAGTCAGATGATATCCTTGCTTACCGCCTTCTCAAGTCAGCAAATCTATCATCACATCATGAAGAACAAGTGAAAGCAACGCTCAACGAGTTGAAATATGAGGTGATGAAAGGTTAACTAAAGAAGACACTTAGTTCATACAAAACATGAAGATATTATCAAATCAGAAGAAACCTTACTTTCAGAAGAATTTAATGAACTATCTACCCAAGAAGAGCAGCCATTTACAAGTCCAGAATACAACCCCTTCAGAACAAGTAACGAGTTTGGCACATTGTATAACAGAGGAAATCGTCATTATAACAGAAACCCAAACAGATCACAACAACAATATAATCACCCAAAAATACCAATCACAAGTAAGAAAAAACAAAGATCCCAGTGACAGGGATGCCATATATGCGAGAGTGTACACCATATGGCACAAAACTGTCCAGAAAAACATGACACCTACTGCACCCAGTCCAAACCAACTTTGACCATCCACAGCAGTTAAGAACTCTTGTTGCTGAGGCCTGGAATTCAGCCGTTCTTGACAGCAGTGCGGGTGAAGCATGGTACAACTGTTATATGAGTAGTTTAGATGAAGAAAACTAATTGAAAATTCGACATCATACCCCAATCAATACTTACAGGTTTGAAGATGGAACGCTCTTCCCAGCACTGAAGAATGTTGATATCCCAGTGACATTAGGAAACCATAGCGTTATGTTAAACACAGATGTTGTTACAAGTGATATTCCCTTATTACTATCTAGAAAGTCCATGAAAAATGCAAATATGAGTTTAGTTTTTAAAACTGACAGTGCAATAGTTTTCGGTGAGTCCAAATCTCTGATAGTAACGAATTTCAGACATTATGCAATTCTAAATAACGTTAGAAATGGAATAAACACAAATGTCACTGTTGTGGCGGCAAGAAATAACCTCTCAAAAGATCAAGTTGGAATCAAATTGCACAGACACTTCGCACATACCTCACCAGAAAAGTTACTAAAATTACTTAATTCAGCAGGTGAAGCATGGTAGAGTGATGAATTGAAAAAGTTAATAAAACAGGTCAGTGCAGACTGTCAAATCTGCAAAATTTATAAAAAAACGCCACCTTGCCCTGCCATTGGATTACCAATGGCCACATGTTTCCAAGAATGTGTAGCAATGGACCTCAAACTTTATAGAGGCAACTTCGTGTGTTGTACCCTCCAAGGAACCAAAAGCCATCATAAATGGAATTGTCAAGAGCTGGATACAAATATATGGAATGCTCGAAAAATTCCTAAGTGGTAATGGGGGAGAAATCGCAAATTCTGAATTCATAAATATGTGTGAATCGATGAATATTGTTTTTAAAGTCACAGCTGCCGAATCACCCTTCAGTAATGGTATGATAGAAAGGCATAACCTGATTTTAGCCGAAATGTTAGGCAAAACGTTAGAAGATCCTCAATTCAATATAAATTTAGCCCTCTCATGGTCATTAAACTGAAAAATTTCCTAGCTAAAGTTCATGGATTCTCGCCATTCCAGCTAGCTCTTGGTCGAAATCCCACACTTCCATCCACCTTTGACGATAAGCCACCTGCTTACTCACAAACCAGCACTTCAAGAATCCTCAGTGAAAACCTATCAACACTACACAAAGCACGCCAAGCCTTTATTGAAAGCGAAAATTCGGAGAAAATCAGGCAGGCTCTCAACAACAACGTGAGAACAAGTGGGGATATAAAATATGTAACAGGCGACAGTGTTTAGTTCAAACGAGTAGCTGAAAAGAAATGAAGAGGCCCAGGAAGAGTCTTGGGGCAAGACGGACAGCAAGTACTTGTAACGTAGGGAAGTACATATATCAGAGTTCATCCATGCAGACTTGCTCTTACAAGAACGACTGAGGAAACTCAATTACATCAAGCAACACCAAGGAACAACTCTGATGAATACACAGCAGAAAAGATTATACATATTCAATATGCAGAGTCAGATTATACAGACAATGAGACATCCGAAAAAGGTAATGAAACGTCAGACAATAAAGTACCAAAAGAGTTTAATCGTTAACATTTGCTTGGTCACTGCTTTTTGACATAGCAGTTACTTTTGTAATGCCTCATTTTAATGAATATATAACATCAATGTAATTGTCCCTACAGAATGATAATTTGTGTGATGCCTTGAAAACAAAAAGATCTCATTGTTCTCATCGTTGCCCAAAAAAACATTCTTAGTTAAAAATTCCTTTTTTTTTCACATATTCGAGAGAAAAGCAAACAAGCTTTTTTTGAGGGTGCCGCAATAGCTTCCTAAATTATGATGCTATGAAAGTTACTTCACAATAGAAGTTTCCTAAAAGTTTTTTGAGGGCTTATAGAGTAACTAAGGAGTCAACAAAGTTGTTAATTGAATGACTGATCCGAGAAAAGAAAGAATGTAGAAAAAATGTATACACTCATGATGGAAATGATACAGATTTGAATTAAAATTTTCACCCCTTCTTCCTTCTTATTACTATATGGCTGAAAAACAAATCAGGCCAGATAAAATGTTTAATATTATGGTTTCAGACAATTTTCTTTTTATTTGTATTTTCTGGTATTCAATATCTTATGTTTATGAGTTTTTACCTGTATTTTCCAGCAATTCTAGTATATTTTTAAATTGTACATCCATCTAATTTCCAATTGATGTTCTTCTAGTATTGTGATAATTCCATATAACAGCATTTCTATAAAAGCTTTGGCAACAAACCAAATCCAAACACGTCCAACAAAAAGGTTGTAAAAAAAATTTACTACGATAAAACCAGCCGAAATCATAACATAATCAGATCCACAAAATAAATCTAAAAAAATTGTAACAGTAAAGAAAATGCTCAAAATACAGTATTTAGAAACATTGTCACAATAAATAAAAATAACTGTCAAGTTGTCTAAAACTCTCAATATAATGCTGCTAGGAAGACCATAAAATAAACCTAAATCATATTAAATGACAAGAAGACCCAAAAGAAAGTCAATTCAAAGCAGTGGCAACAAATAAATAATCCAATAAATAATCCAAAGAATAAATCCAATTTACGTATTCAAAAAAGGCTATGGCAAATTGAACTAAAGATAAAATGTAAATTCTTTTCAAAGTAAAACATTTACTAGAAAATGATATTGATTGATATATCACAAAATAAGCCAAAATTCATAAAAATAATAAACACAACAGGCAAAAGTAATTAGGTAGAATAATATAGCGTTACACTTTCGGTATTCATTAAAATTGATATAAGAGCAATTTGATGGCAAATCACATAAGAACAAGATAATATTAAGTCTTTTTCCAAATGAAATCAATAACTGAAAAGCTTATTTTCCCAATGGAGTTGATATCAAAATAATCATTTTTGACTAAATATGGCACTGATATTTTTTTGCCATAATAAAAACCCAAGAGCTCTCATAGTGCTTTAACATGTAAAAAGTATTGTATGCAGATATTGATGACCGTAATTAATATTCTTGCCTCCTTATACCACAATTAAATAATTTATACTGACTGCAAAGCCATCAAAATAAAAATTATTGTTGGCAATATGGAATTTTGATGGAGAAAACATCCAAAATCAACAAAGAAGCAAACAAATTCAAAAACAAAACACTGAAAGGCCCAATGCTTCTTGAAATTATCAATAAGAAAACTGTCACAACTGTTACAAAAAATTCTGACCCTATAATCTATTCAATATGGCAGTAAACTTCTTTTTGTTCTGTTCACAAACTTAAATATCTCAAATATAAATTATCTAGATATTTACATAAATTTTCATTAATACCAGACTTGGAGAACTATTGAAAACTAAGGAGACATTGTGGAACATATTGGTTTTGCTGTATTAAAAAAGTATTTGTTACAATACCTTTCTATATGAATCTAAATTTGAAAAAAGATTCCATGCCGTATTTCTTAATTAATATTCAAAAAGCGGATTTAACTTTTCTATGTACAGTATTATTAAAATTAGAATAATACCTTTTATTGATACTGAAGAAAAGAATCAAAAAATACAATAATGAACCTTTGGCAATATTATATGTCAAGCTATCCTGAAAAGCGATATCATTACAACTGACAAGACATGAATTTTTACTATTTGCTGGGTATGTGTTCTCATACTCTGTTACAGAATAAATTTAGAAGTAAAAGTTTAGTAACAGATGACTTACCACAGAAAGTGTGAGTAAAATCATCTTGAGGTCCTTGCAATGCTTCACATGCTGTACTAACACTAGCGTCAATTGTTAAAGCATCTTCAGCAATGGTTAAATCAAAAGATACTGCTGATTGTTGATTTGCAACTGATACAGCCAGGTGCCCATTGTCATTCACAGTAGTACCAGATACAGTAACTGTACCATCTGCACTAATACTACCAGGAGCAATACTACTTATCTAAAAAGTACACAATGAAAACCGTAAAACAAAAAAATTATGGAACTTTAATTAAGCTTTTAAAAAGTAACTGGATACTTTCACTCGTAAAAATCACAGAGATATTGTTTCTTAGTTAACAGTAGACGAATTATAAGCAATTACTGATGAAGCCTTTAATATGACAATCGCATGGTGGAATAGTTGAACATGACATACAAAACTAGATAGAAGTTTAAATATATACTCTGTTAGAATGTTTATTAGAAGAATCAGGCAAGGTTTTGGTTCATAATAGAGCCGGGAAAGTTTTTGAGCACTTCTGCCCAATGGAAACCTGCACTGCAAGACTAAATAAGCAGTGTATGTTGAATAAAAACAAAAAATACATTGAAACAAAAACTGATACAAAGATCAGTGAGATTCCTTTGGAATTCCTTTTATAATTTGAATAGAGCTGGAAAGCTAGCTTCAAAAGGGTGAGAATTTATGCAAGCTGATTGGCTAAAACAACAAATTATGGATTTCTATTGACTGAAAATCATTAAAAAAACCCAACTAATCAAAAAGTTCAAAGAAATTTCAATAAATTTTGAGATTTTGCGTATGAAATTTTCTGTATAGAAAACAGGGAGTAATTGTTACAGATAAACTTTTTCTCTAACTTCACCTGTATTTTGTTCTAGTAAACAAACTTGGTACAAGTATATAGGGTAAGACAAATGCATGTATGTGAGTGCATAAAATCACAAAAATTTCTAAAAGTACAAAATACCATTTTGCACTTGAGTTATAAAAGAGCAGACTAAAAAAATGCC
>JANSTP010329027.1:0-10287 GCA_025330745.1 Cladonema radiatum
ACCGGGCCAGACACCGTCCAGGGCCTCACCGGGCCACTGAATCAGGGGTGTGATTATAAAGCTTTATCAGGAAGTTTTTCGCGAGAGTTCATCTGCAAAGCAGCTTCTAGTTCAATTTTCTGTTTCAGTTGAGTCTCTCTTGAGACAAACAGCCCTTCTCTTACGTCCTCTCTGCCTTCGAACTCCATGCTGAATAAAGTTAAACACAGAGCTGAAACTCTATACTTGCAAAAGTGACGTGAGGTTTGAAAAATAAGATTTTAGTATAACACAATATGGTTTTTGAAAGTGGATACAATAATGGTTTACTCGGTAAATAGTATATACATAATCATCAATATTAATAATAAATAAATATAATCTATATTTCTTTAATATTTTCTTTATTAATTTTAACAAAAATGCATCTGCATATTATAATGATCATTATCAACTTGAGGTTTTTGGTGTTCATCAAGGTTTACATACGGTTTTATATCACTATCGCTACCACGCTTCATGTTATATTTTTCAAACTCTTTATGTTTTGCCATTTCTTCCTTCATATCAAGGTCGAGTAAATTACCGAACGAATGGCGTTTTTTCATTTTAAAAAGTTTGCTCAGAAGTCCGCCGCGTTTTTTATCTCCTTCATCTAAAGAATAATCGCTGCTTTTTCTTCGGCCGTTTTCTAACTTTGAAGATATAGTTCTGAAAACACTATTCTTTTCTTGCTTTTCTGTGCACGAGGTATCGATCTGTAACGATTCTTTAATATCAATGCTATCGATTTGCGGTTCTTTATCAAAATAGTCGTTATTGATTTCATAGTGTTTCCATTCTGGAGGCTGCTTCTGTTTCGATTTTAAACTTGATCCCGTAAAGTTGTCAAGTAATTTGGGACTGCCTCGTTTTCGCTCACCTAAAATTGAAAGAAGAAAAGTATTACGTGCTGCAATAAAAATTAAAATGTTTTTTCTCATTTCATAGGGAGGGGGATGAAGATTTTAAGAAAATTAAATCTAGTTGGCTATCCCTTCTTGGCGAATAATTAACGAATGAAATTATAGCTTTCAATACCCTCAAGACCAATTCAAGACAATTTTGAATGCCTGTATTCTTAATGGGTCTAACTTGAAGACAAACTAACTTAGAGTGTACAGGTCTGTTTTCTTTGTTTTAGTTGGTACTTACCGTAGTATCAGATCGATCAGAGCACGCAAGTTTTAGACTTAATTATCGAACAGTTTACTTTATTAATATTGCTCACATGTAAAGTAGCGAAGCCAAGACTTAACAACGAATATTGATATCAATTAACTTACATGATGGAAAACTTGAATGGAGGGCCGGATTCAAGTCTTTCAATTTGAAAACATCGTTCGCAGAAAATCCACGTCTTCTGTTCTGTAAAGTATCGGTGGGTAGGCTAGAGTTGACGTAATGAGCTGTTATGTAAGTACGAGTGAAATCTTCACGTCTTTGACTGTCTCGTTTTTTATTGATATGTTCTTTAAACATTAAAGCAAATGTTTTTATCTCATGTTCATCGATAATGTCCGGTGAAAGAGGGACAGACATGATATTTGCTGGTTCTGATGCACGACGCACATCTCTAAAGTCCGTCGGACTTGGCTGACGTTCTTCTATTAAGTGGTTGTCAATATTTTCAATAGATAAGTATGATTTTTCGGAACCACGTGAACTACTGCCGCTGGACATGTCCGAACTGCAAAATGAATTACTGCGGACATTCTGTTCTGTTTTTATATGTTCAGGTGTAGGGCATGAAAATATTCTTCTATAAACCCCAGGGGAATCTTTCCAGTCACTAAGGGCTTCCTTCGCAGTAAACAGACCCATGCTCGAATCAATAAAGTTGTTGTTGTTATTATCATCGTTCTTTAGTTCTTCTCTTATCTCTCGCGATGTATAATTTTCTGATTTCGCTCTCTTCAAGTTGATAACACTTTTCAAGATGTCTTCTTTTTCAATCATTTGCGTAAGGGCTTTACGTGTTTCGACGGCTTTCTTGTTTTTTGGTGTTGAAGCTTCTAAAAAGTAAGTTATATTTATGAATATCTTAATATTACTTGAACTGGTTAGGTAAAAAATAATCGAGTACAGTTGATTTAATGCAATTTAGATTCCGATAATTCGAACAATGGCGCAAATCGAAGAAATTTTTCAGTCCCTTACGATTCTATTTATTTAAATTCGAACCAAGGCGTTGATTCGAACGCATATAATTCGAATAGTCTTGAAAATGGAAAAAAAATTAACACTGTTCATAACTTACGGAAAATTTCTCTGAGGACTTGTACTGCACATTGCAAGGCTTTTCTCGTATCGTGTTTTCCTGACCGTAGTTTAACTTCTTCTTTTCCTAACCCCAACACATCGAAACCAAGCGATGATAAGAGCTCGTGGCAGCCAGGTGTTTTCCAAGTATTCAATGGGAGAGACACTTGAACGTTGGACATATCTTGCTTGAAAAAGTACAAAACCTCATGGAACTAAACGTAAAGAAAAAGCATGAATAAAAATGGTTAAAATTTGGGATATAATAGGCTATACATAAGAAAATATCTAAGAATATTTAGTATTTGACCACAAAGAGAGATTTATAAAAGTTAATTCTGAGTTCTTCTATTTTCGGTAAAATTGGTAGGTTTTGTTTATCGGTCATTCACCATCTTTTTAAATTCTTAAAGTGGGTAAAAGCTGTTTAACTTACCAGATTTATAAGAGCGCTGCTGATGGTATCGCAGTGAAGCAGGTCCGATATTGCTTTCAAACCATTTTGACTAAGTCCTGAAAAGTAAAAGATTTTACATTAAACGTTTTAGATAAAAAATCTTACGGTATATTCATTAATGTTACTTAGACGAATTTTAAGACAAACGGCCGCGCGGAATAGAATAGAATAGCCCCGAATTATAGACATAGACTTACCTAATAAAGCGTATAAGGCATTGCTTCCTTTCTTCAATGAATTTTCATGTTCGACGCTCGGAAAAAATACGGCATCTGGAATCCCGTTATGTGCCCTTTCAAAACGGAATCCCATCGATAATAATATCGGTTTCCAATTCACTCTGCTTTCCGCCCCAATTTTCTTCAAAATGCTTGCTTCAGAAATATACAGTGAAGTGTGGCCTTCGTTAGCCAGACGTTGCCTCGCTTTTTCAGTCTAAAAAATTCAACAAAAAAGTTGTTGAAATACATTATAAAGACATCTGTAATTGATACAATTAATCGACAAATGAGGTTTTGAACAGTAAAAACGTTACCCCGACCTTAAAATTTATGTTACAAAAGGTCATCTGAAACCCTAATTTTCAAAGTGCCATGTCCAAAATATGCACTGTAATACTCTCAGAAGGATATGCTAGATATGCTCAAAGAAATAATGAAATATATCCTTAAAATAGGTCATATAATATAACCAAAAAGTCATGCGACACATCTCAAAGGGTCATGTGATATGTTTCTTAAGTCATTTGAGATTACAGTACTCAAAAAGGTCATGTGAAACACACAAAAGCCGCATGATACAATAAAAAAGTCATGCGACACATTCCGAAAAGTCAAGCATAAACAAATGAAAGCTTACCAAGTGAACCAGAAGTTTAATACATTCTCGACTCGGATTTTCCATAAACTCCATCAAACCGTCGTTGAGGGTAAAAGTCTTCCTTTGGATCTTGCTGTCTCCACCGAACAACGTAAAGCCGGACCAGCTTGAAGGATGCGAAAATTCTTTGGTGGATTGCATCGCACATATACTCTCATTGAATGCTTGCCGGGCTGTTTCACATTTGTTAAACTTTTCATAAAAAACTTTCAAAAAATATTTTCTAGGACGTTCAGGAACCGGCCATAATGTCGTCAAAAGAGATTGGCAGCCACTTGATAATAATGTTGTAGCCAACACATGAAGTCCGTCATAGCATATCGGGTCAGCACGACTTGACGTAGGTCCGATTCCCACAGTAATAAGTTTTGCGACCAGATTTTTTTCAAGAATATCTTTTGCATCTAAACTTGAGTCATTGGACAGAGAGTGACCGGTTATTGGTTCGAGATTTTCGATTTCT
Source organism: Cladonema radiatum (assembly GCA_025330745.1). Lineage (NCBI taxonomy): Eukaryota > Metazoa > Cnidaria > Hydrozoa > Anthoathecata > Cladonematidae > Cladonema > Cladonema radiatum. The sequence continues at coordinate 4,080 of JANSTP010329027.1, forward strand.
GGATCGGATTCATTTGTCGGACAAAAGTCGCCGTCAATATCTTTTGTCGGGAATATTAATGACGGAGTTTGCCAGCCAATATCAACGGCTAAATGTGCGACCATAGACTTCGATAAATGATCATTTACTTCTTCACGAGAGACTTGTTTTCCAAAATATGGAGAACAATCAAATTGGTGAGAAATATCTGAAACTTCATCGTAGCAGTTTGTCTGGGCACCGAATACAAAAATATCTGCTGACTCGATTAACTTGTTTTGTTGGTAATGTTGTTGATGATGCTGTGCGACTAATAAAGGCAGAGATAAACTCATAGATATGTTGAAAGATTTAGATATATATTCATTTTTATCTGAAAATAATGTTATTGGTAAAAGAATGAGCTCTTTTGGAAAAATAAATGTCAAATTTCGTGTCAGAGATTTATAAGTTGTTTGGGTGCTATCGCTTTTCAGAAAGTCAATACTTTGTTTCAAATAAAGCGCGTATGTATCCGATAAGGTTCCGTTGGTTGACGACCATGATTGATGTCGCCGCAATCGGGTTTCTTTTTCGACCGGTTGCGACGGCTTCAAACGGAATACGTAATCATCTTGTCCGTCTAACTGATCAATTGGGTCAAGTCCGTGTACGTAAGGTTGCCCAATTTTCGATTTATATTTTTGATTTTCGCTAATGATTTCAATATTCATTGTTGAACTTGTTTTTCGAGTAAGGAACGAGTTTTCATGTTGTTCGACGTCGAGGCTTTTCCTTATATCTTTGATTGATAAGTCTATTTTGTTATTTACTTCAACAAGGGACTTTTCTATGAGGTCATCTAAATCGAGTGAAGCTAAATTATTGTCCGTGAATTTTTCCGCGATTCTTTCTTTCCAAAACTTAACAAATCCGTGTTTTGGTAATAAAATCCATGAAAACAGCTGACCTATTACGACAGAGTGATAACAAACAATACTATCAAAATGGTTGATTTGTTTACAAAATAAATCGTAGTCAATATCGGGTGAGATAAGTTTGATATCGAGTTTACTAAAAACAATATGGCTGCTAAATCGGTTTGCTTTGTCAGCAAAATACAACGCTTCGATGGGTTTGTTCAGATTAATTAAAACTTTTTGTAAAAGCTGCAACGACGCCTTCATGTATAACACGGCATCTTCATCTGACGTTTTCATGTCGGGTATTAGTTGTACGGCACGTCGGAAGCTTTCAGCAGCGGCTTCAAACTGCTTCTCAAAATAAAGTTTTAATCCCAAGCGTGTGAAGGCTTTAATCGTTTCTGAGGTATTGTCGTTTAAGTATTCCGAATATTTTGCTGATAAATCCAAATAATGACATGAATCAGAAGGATTCAATAGCAAATGATTGATTTTACCTAAATTTGCGAAAGCACGAACTTTCAAAATTGTCATTTGATGCTCATTTGCTATATGAAGTGAGTCTTCAAAATATTTCAATGCTTTTTCATAATCGTTTGTGCGAGCGTATGCTTGACCGATAAATAATAAACTATTTCCTAAACCTTTGTAATCGTTCAATAATTTTGCTATCTCAGAAGCACTTTGGAACATTTCTATTGATGCTTCCCACTCGTTATTTCGGCGTTTGATTTCCCCGAAGCCAAAATATGCTTTTTGTTGTAAGTCTTTAATATCGTGCTCTGTTGATAAGCGTAAAAGTTCTTGATAATAATTGATCGCTGCATCATAATTTTGTAATTGCATATGCGCATGCGCTACGTCATCAAAAGTTGAACATTTTTCCATATCAGTGAGCGAGTCGAAAAAAGCTAAACGTTTTTCTGAGTAAAGTAATTGTTCTTTATGTTGGCCTAAAGTTTCATACAGTGAACTGATCTTTTTGAACGAGTCATTCTTTTGTTCGATTGAGTCGTTTTCGACCGCTTTATCGGCGTAATATTTAAAATGTGATAGGGCGTCTTCAAATTTGTTCAAGTTTAAAAAACATTGTGCTATATCACGATGCGCCTCAGCAGTATCGTAACTAGTTTCAGCGCACTCTAATTGCAGTCGAAATGCGAGGATAGCTTTTTCATACTTTTTCATTTTCATCTGGATTTTGCCCATATTTCTGCTTACTCGGACACAAGCATCGACATCCCCATACGACTTTGACATTTGGAAAATATCGCAGTAACATTTGTAAGCAGCGCTGTTCTTTTCTAATTGTTCATATAAATCAGCTAACATAAAAAGAGATTCATAATACGGTTCTCTCTCCTTTTCAAGATATTTTTGTCTTATTAAAATTTCGTTTTCAATATTGGTAGTAGCTTGCTCAAATTTTCCGTCACTCATCAAAACATTTGCTAAATCGTGATAACACTTAGCTTTCAAACTATCGGAACCTGACTTTTCCGCTGTTTTGACTTGCTCATTAAAGTAAGCGAGGCCATCTTCTCGATCACCCATTAAAATATACGCATTGCCGAGATTAAAAAGAGCACTGCATATATCTGCATAATGTTTTTTCTCTTTGGCACTAGCTAAAAACATTTTCTGGCATCTTATTGACTTTTCAAATTCCTTAATTTCAAGGTAAGCAAGTCCTAAATTGCAATAAGACAGCGCAAGTTGGTCTCTGTTATCCAGCTCGTAAGCAAGTTTGATATTATCCTCGTAATGAACGATAGCCTCATCGTAGTTCTTTACGTTGAAATAGCAATGCGCAAGTTTATAAGTTGCCTGACACCTTTCTTGAGAGTCACTCAACTTATCAGCTATGGATAAATAATTTTCGTAATGTATAATCGACTCATTGTAATCTTCTTGCTTGCAATAAAATTTCCCTGAAGAACAGAAAATAATCTTACTAAAACACTGACGAGACTCACAATAAAACAGCCTGGTGTTTCAAGATTAGTCCGGACTAAGATATTATCCAAGAATTGACGCAAAAGTCCAAAAGTTTACATTGATTTTAGAAGATCAAAAACAAACTATATGCCTATACTTCATTCAAAAGTAATGCATTTTGAATTAATGTACAGAGTACGTATAAGCACTAAAGCAAGTTCTGAAAGATACATATCTCAAGCCTGTAAAATTAAGGTGGAATCTGCTATCAAAATCCTAATTTTTTTACTTTGGTATAAATTTGCTAAGTATGAACGTTTAGTATTTATATTTATACTTAAATATAAAGAAATTAAATTTTGAAGAATAAATGATTGCATACCTAAATTACACTCTGCAGCTGCCTCCAGTCTCAAATCTTTTAGTTCTTTAGCTATTTTGAGATGTTCTTCGTAATGACGTAATGCTTCGTCAGCAAGTTGTATGGATAGATAAGATGCAGCTAAACTCCCATGCAAAGAAGCTTCAGAATGTCTCTCATTAATTTCACGTGCTAATGAAAGTCCAAGTTGAAGATATTTGATTGCTTTTTCATATTCACTTAAGGAATTATATGAGTTACCAATATTCCCATAAGCTCTGCATTCTCCTTCTCTGTCATTCAATTTCCTACATAACATTAAATGTGCCTCATGAAACTCTAGCGCTTTTCTATTATCTCCTTTATGTTGATAAGTAATACCTAGATTTGCTTGCGCTAAACATTCGAGTTGTCTATCGTTATTACTCATGGCGAGTTGTAATTGCTGGTTGTGATATTTCAACGCGTTATCCAAATTGTTAAGCATACGATAAGCGTGACCAAGTCCTGATAAAGCTTTGGATTGAAGTTCTATATCTTTTGTTATTTCACTTCTGATGAGCATTTCATCAAAAGTTTTCACAGCTTCTGAATGTTTATGGACGTTTTGAAATAAATTACCAAGTGTAAAAAGGGCACTACATATCTCAGAACTGTTATTTGTATCATAGCATAACTCGACATATTGTCGTTGTAATTGCATCGCCTCCTCATAATGACCCATTAATAAGTACACCGTGCCAACATGGCTCAACTCTTTTCCTTCCATAAGTTTATTATTAATTTCTTTGTATAATAAGGCAGCTTTTTTATGACATTTTAATGCTTCTTCGAACTGTCTTGTCGACGTGTGTACGTGGCCTAAATCAGTGAGAGCTTTTGCCGCTTGTTTGACGTCATCAAGCTGTGTTGCCATTTCAAGTTGCTTGTTGTAATGGTGTTTCGATTCGACATAGAGATCTTGAGCGTAGTATGCGTTACCAAGGTTACCATGAACACGACAGATTCCTTTAGCATCTTTTAGATCTTCAACAATAAGTAAATCTTGTTGCATATAGTGTATGGCACGCTTTACGTTGCCCAAACTCCAGTAAGAGCTGCTTAATGCTGAATAAACCGAGCCTTTAATAGGAAGGTTGTCTGTACCGAGTTCTAAAGCGCTTTCCAAAACGGTAATTGCAGCTTGCGTTTCCCTTAACGTAATAAGTTCTTGACCAATCAGAGCTACTGTTGCGAATGCTTTCCCGCTAATATCTAAGCCGTCAACTTGTTCAAGTAATGGCTCTAAAACATCTGAAAAAAAGGATAGAAGGAATAACTCTAGCTGTAGAGTGAAGTATTAGATAAAGAGGTTAAAGTATTAAAGAATGTTTCTTGCCACTTCACAAATCCTGAGAATAGAACTGATTATGAAACTATACTTCGATTGTAAAAATTTCAATTTAGTACATTTTTAACTCTAGTGACGTCACTGAAAACTAATTAAATCATCAAAAAGTTGACACAGTTGATTATAGAATCATATTCTCAAGTTTGGGAAATCCATCGTTACCTAGGCGTCATAATCTAGTTGCTATGGCAACAGTAACTTAATAGAGGGCATTACTTTGGTCCTGAAATATGCACCGCTAGTGGTGAATTTTTACAAAATATTTACAAAAGTTATCAATAAAGATTATTAATAATAATTTTAGTATATTTTAAAAGAGAAGGTATAAGAATTTCTTCTTTAAATGGTATCATTTTGTATAAATTCAAAAACCTTTTTTGCTCAATAAAAAATGTTGACCCCAATAAAATAATGAAAATTGGCTCACGTTGCAGAGGTGACTTGAGAGCAGCTTCTACAAGGGCTTGTAACAATTGCTGCGATTTTCCATCGTGTGCTAACGCGCTTGCGTACGCTGCCAAGGCTTCCGCGTGTCTTCCCATACATTGTAGCGCGATTGCTTGTCTGTAGTAACCCTAAAGAAAGGAACAAAGTATTGGGACTGCTGTAGTAAAAAAAGAGGGTTTCCCCAGTGAAAACAAAAAGGTAAGTATTTAATGCTTTGCCAATTTAGTTAGGGATTGTTCCTAGTGGTATTTTATTAAAAGACGTCCCTACCTTTGTGAATTTCAATTTCAGTCTGGCTTCAGCCATGATATAAATAAATAGTCTCGTGTTTTGACTCGTTCAAAATAACTTACTTTCTTTGTTCCTTTTTATATATTTGATATTATAAGAGGAAAGTCTTTCGTTTTTAAAAATAACAATATTCACAGTTGCGAGAAGTCACAGTTTTGTTTCTATACAGTAATTTACATGTCTTTCAAGAAATCAATATCCCGTAAATATATCACCCCCACGATCAAATTGCTTGAAAAAATAAATCATAAATTCGTTAAGAGTAAACAATATGAATAGGCGATATAATGTCCTCATGACACAAGTTTTTTAATCAGCAACAGTTAATAAGCCACTAGCATTTTAGTGCTACTAAAAATTTCACTTTGTAGAAAAAAATCTTAAGAAAACGCTGTATCTTCATTGACCAGAGGCAGTAGTCCCTAAATAGGGGCATTTTACAGGGTTTTCAGAAAGGGGCAAAAGTTAATACTTTTTAGTTAGTTTTAGTCCGAGACTACCAAATTTCAGAGACAACCCTGATTACTGACCCCTAGCTTAGTTGCTTATAAAAAACGTATCTTTTCAAATACATAGTACTGCTCCTATAATATAGTCAAAGATAATATCCTTTTTTATTGCGGCAATAGGAATATATCCCCTATTTCTCAGACAAAGGTATCTACAAGTAAAATGTCTATGATGGTCTTCAGACCTTATAAAGCTCTTTATTTTCCCCAACATCGTACTTTCTGTTGGCCTTAACGTAATCTTCATCATGTATTTCGAATCATCAACAAGAGATTCGAAATTTGTTCGATTTAAGTGATAATTCGAACTCCTGCATATTTCCAAGAAACTCGACAAATCGTTTGATTGACACAATTATTCGAATTATAAGAGTTCCAGTTTCATGAGTTC
>JANSTP010329249.1:0-10090 GCA_025330745.1 Cladonema radiatum
ATGTTGTTTTATATTTGTGGTAAGTTTTATCCATTTTGGTTAAGAATTGGCGATTTAAACCTGGGGGGGTAATTTTAACCCCCCCCCCATGCTTCTAACGTACATAAAAAAGCCCATGCAAAATAGGGTTAGCAACCTAGTTTCAAATAAGCAATGATTTCTAGAGAAAACTGACGGATTGTTGTTATTTATAATAACATTAACGAAGGGATTGCAATGACATACAAATTGTGTAAATATAAAAAAGCTCAAAAAAGTTGAGTGAGATTGATACCTATGAGAATATTCTGGAAGAACAGAAAATCTTTTCAAAAAAAAGATCTAAAACTATTTTTTTTATTTTGGTAGCTGTTCGTTAATCACTAAGAAAAGAATGTTGAACAAACACCTTTAATATTTCCTATACCCCTGCCTTAATGACTCACTCAGACCAAGCCCATTTAGGCTCTAAAATAACACCCTGGCTCGTCCGAAATTAACCAAATTTATGTTGCTTTGTGAACACCAAACCAAAATCCTAACCAAATCTAATGTTTTTGATCATTTTTAACTGACCTGGCTAGTCAGCGATGGAGGACCAGTTAAAATAAAGCAAATCTCTCACACCCGGTTAAAAGAAGAAATTTTTGTGAAAGAACAATTTTTCGCGATTATGCCCAAAGATCAGGAAATTGTGAAGTTTTGCTCTGCAAAAATTTCTCCTTTTAAAGTATTCTCAACCCGGTATGTCTCGGGAACCTGATAGGATCACTGAGGCAGACGTGTTTTTACTGTTCTCTATAAAAAATAATTCTCATAGCTCTTTTTGAAAGGGATCATAAAAATGTTTTGATACATTCAGGACAAATGACGACATTAATTTACTTCCGAAAACAAGACCCTATTCTAATGAGAGACGAAAAGTATACATACGAAACTTCTTTGAGTTTATTTCGTATATAATGCTTTACAATTGAATTCATGTAAATTGAATCATCAAGGGACCGAACAATTATTTCGATTCGCATGATTATTCGAATTATGGGAGTTGAGTTCAAATTCATATAAATCGAACCTTCTCGTAGAATGTGTTCGATTTATAACATTACTCGAATCATAGGAGTTCGGATAACGTCACTACAACTTTATACAAAAAGAGTTATTTCATATTGACGATAAGAATATTTGATTTGTTGAAGTTTTTCTTTTATTAATTTTTAAGTGTTTCTGAAATTGCATGTATCAAATTTGCACTGGATATAATGTGCTCAGGTAAGGGTTTTAATCATTTCCGACTTTACTGAGGGATTCACAAGCCTGGAAGTTTCAAGTCGTATAGTATTAAAAATTTCATTGATCAAGGGTGAAACCCTTCTTCTGGCCAACACAAAAATTTTGAAGTTTATGAATTAACATAATCTTTTGTTGGTTTATCGTAACAGTAATTATATAAAATTCAAAATATTGATAGTTTCTGCAGATGACTCCTGAGACTTTCTCAAAGATCAAATGAGTCTAAAACAGTCCTAAACAGCAAAAGGGTCGCAGCAAAGGGTAGCATTTTAGATCATTTTAGGTCGCATTTTAGATTTAGTATTTCAATGGGTACATGAATATGTAACTTTTTTATTTTTCCTACAGAACGGACGTTCAGTACACCTTTCCCGCAATGACGCAACTTTGATATTTTTTATGTTTTTTATTCTCCAATGTTTTCACATGATAAAAAACATTCGAAAATGTAAAGTTGACGTCATTGCGGGAAAGGTCTATTGTATAAAGTCTGTTCCAGCAATACGACAAATAGTGCGATCTTTAACATGATCAGGAATATAGCGAAATTTCAAAAGTAGCGCTCTCCGATTTTTATTTCTCGTAAATCTAAACTCTGATAAATACTTCGTCTTGCCTAAATATTTTTGGCAATAATTGTTAATACTTGCTGAAAGTGAAACACATTTTGAAAACAGGTGCACGACGTCAGTCATGGATTGATGCAACTCATAACCGCTATGAAGCTGTTGGTCTGCCCGATTATTCAAATCCCTTGGCTTTTGATGGAAACATGGGTAATCCGGAATCAGTAGCAACAATAGAGGCGTCAGATGACGATGAAAACATCACACCAGGACGAGTGAAAGCGAAACTCGTCACCTCATTGAAACAAGCGTTGTTGCAAAACGTCAAAGCCATGATGGGCAATTCAGACGATAAAGCAAATGCAGATATTGATGATGACGGCACCGGGCAAGATATAGATGCAAAAATTGCAACAGATAAAGGAGATGATGAAGCTGAGCAGCTCAAAGCCCAAGCAGCATCTGCAACAAAAGAAGAAGAGGGGGAGGAAGGGAGTGGCGACGTCAAACCACTAAAAGAAAACAGGAAACCTAAAAAAACAACAGCGACAATCGGGGCTAGTCTAACGACACCTGTCGATGACGTATCGGAAAATGATAGCATTGAAAATGGAAAACCAGACTTATTAGAGGAGAATTTGATGAAAATTGATAAGAAAAAATTAGTCCATCTTTTGGCAAATCTGATGCGCAAAAATCGAGATCGAGAACTGGACACTGATGCTTCTTCTGACGTGGAAGATGCAAAGACTCTTACAAAAGGTTGGTATTGATGATCTAAACTCGCATAGATTGGATAACGCATGACTTCAATAAAGCAATTGGTGACTAAAATTGACAAGTGAAGTCAAATTATAAAAAAAATAACACAAATCATACCAAATACATGATATTTTCTTGCGGCCATGTCTGGCAACGTTTTGCATTGATGGGGAAAATTGTCCCATTTGTACTTGCGCTATCCAAGCTATAAATGCTTAGATAACAGGGGCCAATTAGGGCTTTTACTGTCTCTGTCCGTTAACTTGTTGCATTCGAACCAAGTCTTCCTTAAGAGGGTTTCATTTTTTATTTTGTTCATCCCTAATTGAAACCTTTTCTGAATGTGAAACCCTCAGTTCTACGGAAATGGTTGAAATGTTATGCAAAAAACAGCCCTTAAATTCTATACTAAAATTCTCAGCTTAACATGAAGGTTGAACTAAAAATAAGTCAAAGAGTAGAAAAACCGCTGAAATTTTTTAATGTTTAAAAAGTCAATCAGCAACCTTCCCGAAAACATAAAAATATTTTCTTATGATATTAAGCCATCAAATACTGTAAAGATTTCATTTCATAATTTCATTATCAGCATTATTATTGTTCGAGCACATGTGACTGAGTGTTTGTATCTAACGTTGACACTTGATTGGTCAGTCATAGCACAGGTATTAGGTCATTATACCAAAACCTATGGATATTGGAAACAAACAATAATTTATTACTAAAAAATGCAGCACAAGAAATTAAGAAAACTCAAAGCTCATTTTCATAAAACTCAGCAGCATCAGGGTAAATACTTTATATTTGTAACCAACTAACTAGTTTCATCTTTTGCATAAACATTAGAACACGAAAACATTTCTTCGCCATAATTTATGAAAATGCCACAACATCTTTATGTGGAAAAATATTACAATGATTCTAATTTTTTGTCGAACCATTAAACTTTATTTTAACTAATAATTATTTTAACCTGCTTTTAATGAGCATCAGTTTTAAGATTCTCCGTATTAAGACAGCTTTCTAGATTTTATTACTCACAAACTTTTGTGCATTACATATATTGAATCAGCAACCTCTAACTCATGGTCAATTTTAACTTCAGCTGCCACAACGTCCAACAAAACAACAGGTGATGCTGATAAAATTGATGCTAAGGAAGTAGCGAAGATGCCAGAAAACAACATCGAAGAGACTTTACATTACTCTCCCCGACTATCAAAATCTAGACATCAAGTAAAAGCTGGAGCACGCCATCAGTTCGAATTTGACCCTTATGCACAAATAGGTTCTGCAGATCCACAAAATGGCCAAGTTGTTCATTCCAGCCGTCACAATCTCCATGGAAACAAACATCTTGACAAAGACGAAAAAGAAGAACATTCGCCAAAAGAAATAAAAGAAAAATTAAAAGAGGAAGAAGAAGAGGAGCAGGAAGAAAAGTCTGAAAAACTTGAAGAGAAAGTAGAGGATAAAGCAGAGGACAAAATGGAAGAGAAAGAAAAAACAGAGGAAAAATTAGAGCAGGCAGAAGAATTAGCTGAGGAAAAAGCCGAACATAAAGTGGAAGAGAAAAATGAAGAAAAAGAGAAAAAACTTAAAGAAGAAAAGACGAAAATGGATGAAAAGAACGCAAAATTAACAGACGAAGAAGTTAAAGAGGTTAAAATTGAAACGTTAGCTTTACAGAAACTCAAGAATGAGAAGATGGATCCGAAAATTAAATACAAGGATGGAAAAAGTAAGAGAACTTTTAGTTATTACTGTTCTTCATGTCTTGTTCTTCTTCGTTCTTCATTTACTTTCCCACTGCTTGTTCAAAGAATAAGGTTTTCCTTGTAAACTGGACTAAAAGTTCCCTACAAGGTGTAGTAACTTCTTTTCCAAATTATGATTTTTTAATTAATTCTTAAAAAACCAGGTCTAATACACAAAACCTGCTCAACGTGCGCCCCTGCTAGCTTTGTTTTTTCACTGTTGTTTTGCACTATTTGTCTGTCGTACTCGCTAATGTTGGCATCCTCTACAAACCGGACCGGACCCAGACCCCGGACCCTATAAAAACCGGACCTCAGACTCAAGAAAAAGCGGACCTCAAAAAATAACCAATTTAAAGACCATATTTTTCTTTGCACGTGCTCCTGTCGAACTTTTGTTTTCATTGATATTATTCATTCAAGAGCTGAAGACGGCAACTGGCTTAAAGGTCAGATTCAACTCGAGCAGATCAAGCCATATATCTTTATGTTATTCTTAGTATTTCTTTAGTATAGCTATTAAGCCGTCTTTAAGTTTTTAGCTGCCGTTGTCGCGCTTTGTTGTTGGCGTACGTATATTTTGAGGTGTTGGTATTGAATATATGATATTTGTTACTATGGTTGTAGAATGTAAACAGTTACCCCAACACAACAATGTATAAGAATCCCCTTCTCATCCCAGTATATTTAAGGATTTGATAATATTATGATAACTAAACCGATGATATATCATGTATCATATTTGAAACCACTCAGCGTAATGGATGAATACAAGTTCTCAAATTCAGGTTTTCTTTCGAAAATATGTTAAAGCATGCTTACCAACTTACTCTTTTGATGAAATTTATAAATACGCTTTCACCAAATAATTGGGAGATTCAAACTTAAATGGAAAAGTTATGTTAATTATATCTTTTGAGTTTGAGATTCTGATCTTTACTTTAGATATTATAGGGTCCGCTTTTTTCCTTGGGTCCATGGTCCGGTTTTTATAGAGTCCGAGATCTGGGTCGGGTCCGGTTTGTAGAGGATGCGGCTAATGTTTCTGACCATTCATGTGATGCAGTAAATACCCTTTATTAACTACTTATAGACAGAATTAGGGACGTCTTATGTTTATTTCATCTAATTTTTTTTCTATAGGAAACATAGTGCTAGTCATTCAGAACGCACATATTTTCAAAGTTCACAATAGACTTATATTTTTCTTGTTACGCACTAATGAGTTATCTTCTTCTGATTTGTAGTTGTGTGGTTTCTCTTTAGCTCAAATGCCTCTCAATTGCTTTCAAATATGATAAACAAATCAAAAAGCCCCTTGAAAATTCTGCTAATTCTTAACTTTGAAAATCTATGCAGGCAATTAATCCCCCGAAACTGAATTTGATGTTTGTGACTTGCAGGCAAAGCTGAAGAAGAGGAAGCCAAGGTAGAAGCAGAAGTTGAGAAAGAGAGACAAGAGCTAAAGAAAATCAAGGAAGAGGAAAAACAAGAAAAAGAAAAAGAAAACCAATTAAAAGCGCAAAACGCTGTGTTAGAACACAAGCAAAGTAAAACAAAAGAAGAAGATGTTAATGAGGAAGCAGAACTAGAACCAGATACCACAAATAACAGTAAAGATGTGGATAATGGGAAAGAACAAATGAAACTAAAAGAACAGCAAACACAGGAAAGTATATATCACTTAGTATCACCCGCTCTTGTCAGTGCCATTGCTGAAAACTTGCAACATAATAAGCAGTTTTCCGACCTTCACACTACTTCTGAAGATGCAGGTTTGAAAGAGGATGGGAAAGACGATAGTGCTGTAAGTTCTGCCGATGAACAAACAGTCTCTTTCGAAGATGCAAAATTAGACGGAACGAAAGAAGCAGACGACACCACCGCTACTTCTGAAGAAATAGCCAAAGCTAGCCAAGAAAGTTTGAATGAAACGACTGACGCAGTAGAACAAGATGATGCAGCAGTGAAGGAGGCTGCAGATGAGGAGGACAAAAACACGGCTACAGAAGATGAAAAAGACGAAGCACTGGCAGCAGCAGCGAGTATAGCCAGTGGACCGAATATTCAAACCATACTTAATCATATGAAAGAAAAATTGAATGCGGTGAAGGGTAATAAACAAAAAAATTCGTCATCGAATACTAAAGAAAAAGGTAAAAAACGAAAAGGATTTTTCGATGACGCATACGCACAAATTGGTTCATCTGACCCCAACGTAAAAAAACGTAGTAAAACAATATTCAACAGGGGTAAGAAGGGACATATCAAGAAAACCCGTACGCTAAGAAAGAAAGATTGATCGATTTTTAAATGAGATATAATAGTACATTAAAAGGATCTAGCCTTTGATACAGAATTCTATTGAAAGAACGAATCGAGAAAAGAAGATAACCATTATTTGACGATTTCCTCAATGTTTTCCAAATGGTGATATGAAAAATATTGAAACGAAAAGTAATTACCAGAAAACAATTCAAGATATCAAGAACCAGTTCATAATGATGTGCCTGGAGTATAAACACGTTGATATATCGATCAAATCGATATAAGTATTTCGTTAGTCCTAATTTTATTTTTTACTGTTCATGATATAATGAGATATGGATCATAGTTTTACAGTTCATTGTAGACAGCTCAAGGTTCTCTAATCTATAGAATATGCTGGTTTGTATACTTATAAAATCCAAGTCTCTCTTAGAAGTCAAATGTTTTTTGTATAAAATTTTGTCTTTTGAAATAACTTTCGGTGTGAATGTTCATATGCGACGTTGTCCAAAGCTTTTGAGTGTTATTAGATGCTTTATGTACTTAAACGAATGATGGCTACATATGTAGAGTAAATAAATAAACTAACAACTGAAAAAACTAACCTTGACTTCAAAATTGACTTCAAGCGCCCAAGACTTCTTTTTTTAAAAAATGAATTTTTGGTGTATTGGTTGGTTTTGCATTATTTATATTTATACTAATCCAGATTGCTGCTTTCTTTATGTGAACGTCTTATATTATTGACTCAATGAGATGCTACCTGGTAAGCTTTGCAGGAACTTGTGACCTTAATTCCTTACTTACTTACTTACCAGTGATCTTTTTTCCGAAAACTTGGCCTTTCCAAGGAACTATGATGAAAATTTGCTCCTCCAACGAGTATCCTAAGTAGGTCAATGAGACAGGGATGTCATTATGAATACAACAAGAAGCTTCTTTTTGCTGCAGCATTCATTGCAGTATCGATCCGACTGTGAATTATTGACGATCAACTCCAACATAGCCTTTTTAAGGACAAGTAAACGAATTCTTTGGACGGACAGAAACCTGGGTAGACCCTCTGATTTCCTAAATTTGTTAAAATAGGATTATTTGATTATAGGAGTCTCTTAAAAAGTTAAAATTCTTTAACGGTCTCCCTTTATTTGAAACCCTTACGAGTATGTATTTTTGTAGATCTCGTTTATTCAAATTAATATTATTTTGTGTAGCTGTAAATTTTTGTCACTTGTAATATAAAAGTTGCCAACTAGTATTGTATTTTTTTTTTCAACATCGAAAAGACAAAGTAATTAGATGTTTCTTTTTTTGCTATATTGTAGCTGCAGACTTTGCCAGTTAGAAATAATTTAAAGAGATTACATATAAAACTACCTAAACTACTTTCTAAACATATCCCATTGGATATATTACAATACGGGAATGTTTAATGGTTCATGGTGGATGCTCTGTACATAATGTTTTCAATGTCTGTTAATTTCAATCGTTTTCATATTTTTCTCAGAGTTAATTTTCTAAGAAGATACGAGTCGTATCTTCATGCCATATTCAACGTACCAATAGCCTTTCTTGTAGCGCACCGTAGTAGGCATAGAAAATGGAATTTCCCTGTATATATCACACGTGGCTGTTTCCATTTTCATGCTTGCGTGTTTTGATGGAAAGTTTCCTTCCACCTTTTTTCGATAACCAAGTAATTTTACTTACAACACGGTCATAAGGTTCTAAAGACCGACATGGTTCTGGAGCCCAGCTCCAATCTTTAAGTTTAGCAGGTAAGATTTCAGGTTTTTTCGACTGTAAAATATTAACGATTACAATGAAAATTAAGAGTAGGGCAACAGGAACCATTATTCCAACAAATACTTGCCATCCAGCCAACGATAGCCCAAAAGTTATTCCTGGTATCAAGAAGAACACAACAAATAAATAGGCGACAGCAAACCATCGGTAATTTGCCGTTGTATTTCCGAGACATTTTGCTGCTTTTATCGGTATACGACGCAACACCGGAAACGGATACCAGATCAAGATTCCCGATATGTTGAAAAACAAATGACACAAAGCAATTTGTAATGCATATCCTAGTCGATCTCCAGAAGAAGCAAGGGCGGCAAGAATACTTGTTCCAGTTGTCCCTATATTTGCGCCCAATGTTAAAGGATAAACCCTCTTCAATGAAACAATCCCTAATCCAACTAAAGGCGTTAAAGCAGATGTGAATATCGAACTTGATTGAACCAAAATTGTCAAGCCTGCACCAACAAGTATAGCGACATAACCCGTTAAAAACCCAAAAGGCTTTGGGAAATCGGAGTTTATAACTTTCCTTATAACTACAGCGATTTGTCCACGCAATAACGAGTGGAGTGTTTTGACAATCAATACGAGACAAACGCATAATATGACCAAGGAAACAACCAACATAATCGCACCAACCGCTGTGTCAGACAAACCAGTATCATGAAATAAAAAGTTGCATTCCTTTTGATTGACATAAACTGTTTTGTTTTCTGCAACTGTTACGTTTTTCAGCTGGTAAATTGTTTCATTCGCCGCATTTGTCATCGTTTCATTTATTTGTTTTGTGACCATGACAACGGTGATGTTTTTATCGCCTTTATCACATATGTGTTTGATTAGACTTTTCCCCTCTGCATCTTCGTCTCCTTTTGCTATTGCCTCGATCACCTAAAGATTAATATTTACCTCACTCTACAGATATATGTTTTTCAGGGGCTCTGTTTGTCCTAGTGTCAAACACATTTTGATAAGAGATTCGACTTTGCAGCAGTCAGGCTATTTAGAAAACTGCTGTCGGGGAAGCTAATGTAAGTGTGATACAAATCACTAGGATAATCTTTTCCAGTGGAAAATTCTAGTATTGGAAAAACAGATACATCACAGGAACAGTTAATGATAAAAGAAAACGAAGCCGGAACTAGTTAATGATGGTTATTAAAACTTTGTAAGAAATTTAATGTATTGGCAGTTGATTACAGTCTTACCTTTTTGTCAAGTTGTATAACTAATGATGTGAAAGGTTTTGTCAATTTCTTCAACAACTCTTGTTTCAAAGACTCGTCACCTGTCTTCAAATCCAACGACTTAATGATCTCATCTGTTAAGTGGTAAAGATACTTGGTGGCCACCTCTATGGGTAGAAGAATGACGACACACAACATATTGAACATGTCGTGAACAGTCGCTCCTGCAAAAGCACGTCGGAATTGCTCTTTGTCAGCAATTTGGCCAATAGCCACGATTGTATTTGTAACACTAGTTCCGATATTTGCACCCATTATTATCGGAATAGCTGGGGAAACATCCAGTACTAGAATCAACAACAATAGTATAGTCACATAAATATGTAAAGTATTGATAACCTAATTAACAATCTAATCATGACCGTACTATCCTGGGATCATGTATCCAAGGATAGCTTGGATGATAAAAATGGGA